>CABFVX010003767.1:0-43567 GCA_902151425.1 Timema shepardi | reverse complement strand
CACCCCTCCCCCCACCACGCTGCCCGTTACCCACTGTGGTATAAGAATTATATAAGCTTCACAACCCCCCTCCACCCCCACGCTGCCCGTTACACACTGGTATAAGAATTATATAAAGATATTAAAAAAATGTCTAAAAATTATAGAAAAATGTTAAGGGTGGACAACCCTTATCACTAAGGGGTATGAAAAATAGATGTTGGCCGATTCTCAGACCTACTCAATATGCTCACAAAATTTCATGAGAATCGGTCAAGCCGTTTCGGAGGAGTACGGGAACGAACATTGTGACACGAGAATTTTATATATAAGATGTTAATGTTTCATGACTCCCTGAAACAAAAATAGTTGTTTTCGCAATGCCATCTTTCTGTTCGTACGTCTATAAGTCTGTATATCTGTACCACGGGATAGAGCCGGAACTATTTTACTGATTAGGGTGAAATCTGGTGCCTGGGGTTTTCATAAGATCTCCTCAAGGGGGTTTGAAATTAAATTTCTAACCCTAAATTCAAGGGTAGCTTACTGAAGGACAAAAAGAGATAAAATTGATTTTCTCTAAATTCGCTTTAACGATTTTGATTAAATTTTATATCTACATATTGTTTGTTCTTATAAACAAGATGGCAGTTGTCATTTTTTTCATAAAAATAACTTTGAGGGTACCTTACATAAGGGAAATTTTCCAATTTGTATAATTTATCCACAACTATTTGAGATACGAAATTACTTATCATAGTAAACTTGTAGTAGGCCAACTATTAAAGATGTAAATATTTTATTTGAAATATTTTTGTATATAAAATGAATAGTTTCTGAGCTATCATATCATATCTTTTAAAATGAATTTGATTCTTATGTTCATAGGTGGACAAAATAATTCCTGTTAAACTTTCGACATTTTATTAGGTGTTGCATATCTTCATGTCATCACATTGCTATTAAATTCCTCATTTATGAATTTGGCACAATACAAAATTTGAATATTGACTATTAAGTCTAAAACTAAGAAGCTAGATCATTGCTGCACAAACATTTTTCCTAAGGAGTTTAAGGAAAAATAACAAACTTTTAGAGAGACTTACATATATTTAATCACTCTTTGTCATTGGAGAATTATTGCGTTAAAACTCAAGTAGTATATCTTTACAACTAAAGCTCACAAAATTATATCAACATATTTGCCAATATCTAAAAAACTGTTGGTTTTATAAAAATATATATTAATATATTTTAATATTTTTAATAGTACTAGAATTTTGTAATAAGTTATTTAGTATCTCAAATAGTTGCGGAGATCCGTAAATTTTAGCGTCTACAAAGTACCTTAAAATTCATTTTCACGGGAAAATGAAAATAGTCAGCTCATTCACAATCTTAATCAACACCTAGATACGAATTTTAAACAAAATCTTTAGAGTCGATTTTGAGAAAATCTATTTAGTCTCTTTCCGTCCTTTATTAAACTACTCTTAATTTTAAGTTTAAACAGACACAATGACAGACGTCATTGCAAAAACCAATTTTTAGGTTTCGAGAGGTCATGAGACGTTGACATCCATCAACATTTTAGGTTAGGTTTTTTTTACGGTCGCAATACCTTGCCTTTATAGTGTTCAAAAAATTAAAAATATTTATATGCGTATAACTTGAAAGTTATTGGTTTTATAAATTTATGTTTCTAATAAAATATTTGTATTATAAATAGATCTACATATTTGTAATGATAAGTAATTTCATATCTCAAATAGTTTCGGAGATATGATAAAAATGATAATTTACGCATCAGACCGGAGCCCTTAATATAGTTTTGTAGAAATATTGAGAGTAGTCATTTTGTTTTTAATATTTATATATGTTTAGAAATTAAATTTAATCAAAAATCATTGGAGCCAATTTTGAAAAAAAATTGATTTTTTCTCTTTTTGTCCTTCCGTAAACTACCCTTAATTTTAGGGTTATATAGCCAATTCCAAAAATTCCTCAGAAAAACTCTGTGAAAACCCTAGATACCAAGTCTTAGCCCGATCGGGAAATAAGTTTAGGTTCTAGTTGGAAGTACAGACAGACAGACAGACAGACAGACGGAAAATCAAAAACAACTTTTTTGGATTCGGGGGGGTCATGAAACGTCGATGTTCATTAAAATCTCGATGTATATTTTTTTGACGATCACAATACTTTCTATACCTGTAAGATAGTGTTAAAGTAAAAATACTACGTATCGTACTAGGCCATTAGTAGCCTACATTTACACTAACAGGGTAGGTATAGGAAGGGTATAATTTAGAAGATCTGTAACAGCATTTATGGAAAGGAGGAGTGGGAATAAAATATACACGTACAACCGATCGAGATACGAACTCACACGTTCCTTTCCCGGAAAATCAGATAAGACGATACCGTCGCCTTTGTCCGGGTAGCTGTATAATTACATTTATTAGTTCAAAGCTGTCATAATTTTGTACTAGAACTGTTCTTGATCTCATCAAATAGATTGAAAAGACGAAAATGTAAACTTAATTTAGTTGCGCGGCGCTGCAAATTAGATTTTGTATTGACACTGCTATTTTCACGAAGTCCGCAGCAAAAAGAATTCCAATCGGAGGACTCCAAGCAAACAGTTTAAGGGGAAAATGAAGGTTTCAACGTGCCCTAAGGAGCTACACAAGAAACTAATTATAAGTAAATATTTTTGTTTCATTTTTCGCTTTTTGAGATTGATTGTTTCTTTGTTGTTTTTTTTCTAAAATACTACTATAGTTATATTTTCAGAAGTATCCTAGCTATTCGGTTATTTACGTCGAGTATGAAATATTTGGTCCTATGCTCTTTACATATGTGGCAGATAAAATAAATTAATAATATAAAATGTCGAGTTTTAGAATTATAGAATTAATCGATTATTCCATTGTTAAACAAAGAAACTCTTAAGTTTTATTATAACATTATATATTTGTAATATTGCAACACCAAAAGATTATCTTTTACAATTTATTGAATTCATTTTCTTTTGTAGCCTAAATTTAGAAACAAACAGTTTTTCATTAATTATATAAAATTAAGTATACAAATTATAGTTTATTATAGTGTTAAATAATGATGGAAGGAGAGGGTGAAAATTTCAGCTTTAGTGAGCTACTCGACATGCTTTTAATACCCGTAAAATGTTCACTGACCTTAAGATAAAAGTGAACTGATAATAATCATACTATGCTTTTTATTATAATTGAAGAGTACAGAAGGAAAGGGCAAAAGTCAAATTTTAACTAATTAGCTAGACAGTAAAAATACCTTTCTAAGGGACTTTAGATTATTGCCTAAAAATATATGTCATATTTAGATTTATTTAAAAAATTATTGACTGAGGTCCTTATGGGTTTTATGATAAAAAAAAAGGTTGTCCTGGAAAATTTCCTCTTTATTCCCCTTGTACCTTTAAATTATCTAAATTAAATTATGTCTCAAAATTGAGCTTTAAATAAATATGTATTGTTTATTACTGAACTACAAGCTTTGCGACATTTTAAACTTGATAACTTTTTATTGTTAATCTAAAGTAATTGGTGCATTGTAGTAAGTGTAAATTTTATTGATTCTTGAAAATAATAGGTCTATAGTGACATTTTTAGAATTTTTAATTTTTAATTTTAGCAATTCGTCTTACTACCCATTCTAGTTATATTCTTGTGAAATAATTACGCTGGTCATAGGTATTAGAAAGGTTATATTCAAATAAGTGTAACCACACTTGCCTGGAGGGAGAGTGGAAACCCGCTATGGGAAAACCCCACTCGGTACACCCGACTGAGATTCGAACCTCGATATCCCTGTCATCGGCAGTCTAGTCTACTGCAAAAGTAGCGTGTTCAACCACGCGGTCACCGAAGTGGGTGAGATTATTTTAATAAACATAATTTTATTTAAATTGTATTATATACAGCACATAATAAATTCAATGTAGTAAGCACTATAACCGTTGGAAATTACAACACAGAAACATAGTTTAAAAAGGGAGCTGACAGAAATAAATAAATAAATGAAATGAGTCAAAAAGAAGTTGGGATCAAGAACGAATTAAGTTTCATAGATGACAGTTTTTTATTTTGTCAAGCTTTGACCTAGAAACATTATGAACGCGACATGCTGCCAAAAGTTATTCTTGTTTTTTTCTAAAAGGATGAGATTTCAAGTATCGCATACTGAACAATCTCCTTACTTGTAATATGGTCCTACATCGAGCTTTACTTGTCATTTGTTTCTTGCCGCACGACAAACTTTACACCAGTTCTCAAACAAGTGTGGTTAACAAACAATGGAGTCCTAACTAGGGAGCGCAGACCACCACTGACTTGCGTCCTATAAATAGAAACACCGCAATGTGATAATTGTAATCTTGGGTAGTATTTGCCCATCTAGCCCCAATTATAGCATCTAACTTAGGTAAGTAATTCTTTTTCTTTTTTAGCACTGCGTCTTACTACCCGTTCGTGTTATACGCTTATGTACTAATTACGTTAATGGTTTCAGGGATTAAGAAGGTTATATTTATACTAAGTGTACCCGCATCTGCAAGGAGGAAGATTGTAAATCAATTTCCGCAGAAAATACTCTATCTCCCTGTCATCGGCAGTCTAGTCTACTGCGAGAGTAGCCCATTAGACCAGGTGGCCACCGAAGCGGTTTAGGTCAAACTAAACATCGCATCGGGGTGATATTTTTTGTGAGGTTTTCTGTATTTTACTGAAGAAAACTATGGAATTGATACCAGTGAAATAGTTTCACCATAATTTTAAAATGTACAACAAGATTTGAAGAAAGAATTAAGTTTAAAAAACTAATCAACAGATCTGAAGCCAATGTAATCAATTTAAAAATTAAGAAAGCCACAATTTCATAGGTCTTCTAGTTCGAAAGAATTTTTATATCTAATTTCCTGGATAATCAACTGTGAGACGTGTTCTTAAGCATGAATTTTACAAACAAAAATGTGAGTGTTATATGACCTGCCACTTGATTAAATTGATCAAACACAATGTTTCACAAATATATTTATTTAAAGTCTATTATTGTTAGTAATATGTGAATTTTAACACGTGGATTACTAATGACTTAATAAAAGGGTACACATAAGAAGGCTCCCCTAGAGAAGTACAGCAGCATTAGCGTGAAGAGAGAATTGAAAAAAACACAATTATTCGATCTCTTGTGGAAATCCCTCAGGCCTCAGAGCAGCCAGTTAGGATTTGTCATTTGAACACCAAATATCCAGTCTTTTTTTTATCACCGTGTCTTACTGCCAGTTCAGGTTATACGCAAGTAGATGGTGGGACCACCTGTAACAGCTCAATGATTATTTGAATTTTATCACGTGACCATGCCCCTAGCTCTCTGATTATCTGTTGGTTCTCCCCTCCCCTCCTCCTTACCCCCTCCTCCTGACCTCTTTCCAGTGTTATAAATTGGTTTATTATTGTCTCATTTGTTTTTTATTCGGTTAATTGGTTATTTATGTATGCTCATTGCTTTTTTATGTGTGCTGAATGGTTTTGTATGTATGATAAATTTTTTTAGGTTGTGCTAATTGGTTATTTATGCAGTGTTTTTTATGTCTGGGTAGGATTGGGACGGGGCACTGGAGTTTTTTAATTTATTTATTGGCGTGCAGTTCAAGGCACTGGGCGATCCTCCTTCGGCATCGCTATTGAACGCCGGGACCATCTTATCTAGCCGGCCGCTTAGCGAAGAGTGTGACCACCAAGCAGCTGACAGAGTAGCACGGCCGTAAGGCCCCTTTCACTTTTCCTTCACTCCCCACCCTCCTTACATCGCCACGGCACAAAACGAACTAAGTTACACACTGCTCCCTCTCGAAAGACTCTTTTGGACTGCCTTTCACTTCACCCCTCCCCTCTCTTCACTTTGTCATACCCCTCTCTTTGTGAAGTCGTCAGATATCGCAAAGTTGTTATAAATTTCGAAAGAGAGTGATAACGACCTTGTTGAAGATTCATGAAACCCCAAGGCTGCTTGGTTTTTCCCGGTGTCGTCGTCGAAATGTTGCAACCTCTTATGTGGTAATGCGTTTTTCCCGGGGATGTCGCAATTATTCATCGCAATGTCACAACCCTTTATGTGGTAATGGGTTTTTTCGCAACTAGAGAGAATTGACACAGCTCTGATTATGCACAATCAGGGGCCTTGGAACCCTCAGTTAGATGCCACTATTTCCCACCCCAAAAGTCTACTAAAATTGGTTGTTTGGTATCGTCCGTCAACATGCGTGGATGTAGGTATCCGTCATAGATAGGAGGATTAAGGTAGAAATGTTCCAGCGTTTACGCGGAGTGAAGGAGAGTATAAAACCACTCCAGTTCACCCTAGAGAGATTCGAACCCACGACCTCCCCTACCATAACTATATGAGCTTGAAATTTAGATTGTGTATCCAACATATATTCCAACCCCGATACCACTTAAACAACAAATACATTTAATGTTCACGATTTTATTTTGATGTAATAATATATAATTTTTACAAAAATTCTTAAGTAATGCAATTATGAAGACCTTGAAAATATTTTAAATATTATTTAATGTCCGCAAATATATTTTGACTAAATAATTTATAACTACATAAACTCATAAGTAATAACAGGGATGACTACTGATGAATCAAACCTGGAGACAGTTTGGTGGGTTGACAATACAAGTGGGGAAAGAATAGATCATGACCGTGAATGATGTCGCAATGGGTTTTCCCTGATGACTGGCGACAGTTTGGCGGCTCGACAAGACAGGAATAGATCGTAAATCGTGAGATAGGTCATTAACTATGGCAACCATCCCCTCAGCAATAAGATTTTTCCCAGTGATGTCACAACTAGTCAACGCAATGGCGCATCCCCCTATGTGGTAATTGGTTTCCCCCAGTAATGTCGCCAATAGAAAGAATTTACACAGCTCTAATTATACACAATCAGGGGCCTTGAAATCCTTAGTTAGGGGCCGCTGTCCTCCACCACAAAAATCTACTAAAATTGGTTTTTTGGTATCGTCCGTTGACATGTGTGGATGAAGATATCCGTCATGGACCTGAGGAGTAAAGTAGTAATGTTCCAGAGTTTACGTGGAGTGAGGGAGATTATAAAACCACCCCAGTTCACCCGAGTGAGATTAGAACCCATGACCTCCCCCGCCATAACTATATAAGGGACACGTACCCTTTATGGCAAAACGGGTGGTAAGGATGATTAAGAAAATGTTCAGAAGGGAGAAATACCTACAGATTACAAGCCGGAAGGAATTCAATCTCCCCCCCCCCACCAGAATTATATAAGCCTGACATTTAGACGGCGTGCACTCCAGGATTCGAACCTCGACATCTTTATCATGGCTAATATATGTTAGAACAGTCGTACTTCCTTCCGAGTGCACCACCACCATTTTCGAAGGGGCTTTGCTGGTTGAAAAGATGTTTCTATACCAGGTAGAATGTGTACCCGAATTTGCTTGTGTAGCATCCTAAAGGGGAGGATGCTCAAACAATACAAAAGGTAATACAAAAAAAAGGGGTACAATAGGAGCGAGTGCTATGGAGTTCAAGACTTTGAATGTTTTACCCAAAACATTCCAATACCTAAGCTCGCAACTCTCACACCTGTTGCTGAGTTTACCAAAAGGGGCCATCTACCTCAATAAAGCAGTAAGAGAGTGCAACCTGCCTATTAGTTCACAATAAACAATTGAAAATTATCAGATCAAATACCTTGGGTATGGAGGGGCATATTTAATTAAAAAGAAATAGCATAAGTCATTATAAGTCGATATTTATTAGCTATCACTCAATTAGATATTTAACAGTTCTATTCAATGTTTACATTGTTGTGGTGAAGATGTATAAAAATATAGATGAAATTCATAAACAACAATGAATTCAAGCCAATGTTATAGAGACTGAGGTTAAATATTCATCAGATTAGTAAAATATCAATACAAGATCTTGATAAACGTATAAATGTAAATGAGACTCATTAAAAATTATGAACATAGCCAGACGGCATTAACACAGAAAATTTACCAAAACGTAGCTAGATCTATTAGCCTTTCTTAGTAGCAAATAACAACAAGATATTCCATATTCAAACACTAAATAATCGCCCTTTTAGAACTGTCATGTTGCAAAATAACAACAAGAATAATCTAAATTTAAACATTAAATATTTGCCCTTTTAGAACTGGCATGTTGCAAAATAACAACAATGAATAATCTAAATTCAAACATTAAATATTTGCCTATCAGAATTAGTATGTTGCAAAATAACAACAAGAAAAACCTACATCAAAATAGTAAACATTTGTCCATTAGAAATGGTATGTTGCAAAAGACAACAAGAATAATCTAAATTCAAACATTAAATATTTGCCTATCAGAATTAGTATGTTGCGAAATAACAACAAGAAAAACCTACATCAAAATATTAAATATTTGTCCATTAGAAATGGCCTGTTGCAAAAGACAACAAAAATAATCTAAATTGAAATATTGAATAGTTCCCGTAAACATTACTTAAATATTACAGTAAATTGACACGATACCCCTTGAACATAATTGTCGATACAATCGATTTATAATAACTCTACTTGCGATAAGACGCCATGACCTCGCAATGAAGCGACCTCTAAAGAACTATAGTGTCAAATCCTAGCTGTCAGATTGGTTTTTAAAGTATTTCAATAATAGGCCAAAATGGAATTTTGAAAAGTTTTACAATTAAAAAAGATAAATTTGCTGAGAGTGAATTTAGTTCTTACATTTTACGTTGATGAGAGCCTGAGCTTATCCTATCCCTGATACGACTCAGGCCCAATTGTAAAGTTCGTAGGCACAGGTGCCAGAATATATACCATAAGCAGAGGGGAAGATGGGATAAAAAGGGGGAATAACATTCGAGATTACAAAGGAACACAAGATAGCGCATGCCGATTTAGCTTCGGGAAGGCCCGCGGACGTTCGGAAATCTTCTCTGAGGGGATCTCTTCACTGCGCAAGTCAACTCACCTCAAGGCGTTCACTGAACTTGCCCCCTCCCCCAGTCTTCGCTAACAGTGTACTATTTTCCCAGTTCCGTGAAGGTGCGTCCGGTGGTTTTGTGTCGTTCTTCCACGCCGCCCCAGTCAACAAGCAAACGGGGTAAGTCTTGTCCATTTATTGTTGTTTAGTGTATTTCATAACTCATCCGATGCTACACTTGGAGTGAGAAAATAAAACGTCGATCACTCTGTCATTGCCAATCTAGTGACACCCTAACCATGCGACCATCGATGCATGTATAAAACAATTATTATAAAATGTATTGTGATGATAGATTGCTACCCAAAGACCCAGTCTCTTTGCCAGTGATGGGGTTCAAATATGGTCAGATGAATTGATGTTTTTTTTTCAAATGGTTTCATTATCTACCTTCATGCAAATGAGGGCACACTTACCTTTTAAATTATTCTTAACTATCAATCCCACACCGCATCGCCCGTTACCCACTGAGGTATTGTGTTAAAAAAGTCTAATTAAAAGTCTAATCAAAAATCCGGTTTCGAGGTGGATTCAGACCCCCTCCCGTACACCTATGTTAAGAATTTCAAATCTCTGCGTGCCATAGCTTTGGCTGGGCATCGCACACAAACAAACAAACACATAGACAAAACAATTCATTTTATTATTATAGATTACTGTTCCATTAATATAAATATGCGGATATCCCAGACGGGTGGCCCGGCACGCAAGAGAGATGTTTAGAATTCTCTTGGGAAGCTATTGGTACATGAAGATGAACATTTTCACCGATGTTAAACATATATATGCAGAATAAAGTATAGAATAACAATATCTAAAATCTCAATATCGAGATTTATTCCCTCTGCATCCCAACAAGATTCGAACCGAATCCTAGAGATGAACACTGTCTCACCGAACTACAGTCCCATTTTCATAGGAACAACTAGAAAATCCACTAGATCTAATTTCACGTATTTATACGTCAAGACAAGTGATCTGCAGCAACCTCTTTGATATACTATTAGTACCATTAAGATATCACCGATACTGTAGTATTATTTTTTAAATTTTGGCTGAAAAAAGTTGGTATTTTCTAAAAGTTTCTTTGTATAAAAATTGGAATCTACATATAAACAATTGTTTTTCCACTGTTTTTTTTTACTACCGGTTCGGGCTTTACTAGGCTTATTCCCCATCAAGTTAATCTAGTGCGAGCCTGACCACTTGTATCCCCGCGACCACCGATGTCTAAAATATTAGTGTTACTGTACTTATTTAACTATGAGAGGGTGACATCATTAATAAAATAGTCAAAACAAAATCTTCCAAGTGCAGGTATGTGCTCAAATTACCTCCCTTATAACATCCGGCCGAGATTCGAACCTCAATATCCCCATCATCAGCAGTCTATAGCCTAATGCGATAGTAGAGCACTAGCCCATGCAGCCACCGAATCAATAATTACCACTTTGTCCTCTAGTGTAGGTCAGTTGGCTATCTATTACGCTTCTTAGCATCGCGTCTTACTAACCGTTAGGGCTATAATACGCTTAAGCACTATTTATGCTAATGGACTAGAATTTGGGAAGGTTGCACCCACATTTGCGGGGAAGGAAGAGTGGAAAAACCACCCCATTTTACCCGACAGAGATTCGAACCTCGATCTCCCACGTCCTCGGTAGTCTAGCTCAATACGAATCTGCCGCGTTAGCCGACTATGTCACCGAGGCGAGTATCTATCACTCTGCACTCTTTTTAGAGAGTTAACAATCTTTACGAGTCTGGCTCTTCTCTATGTACACTTTAACCAAACCAAATATTACAACAGACTGAAAGAAGAAGCAGAACCGCGAGTCCAACCGGATTAGGAATTGGGAAGGTTGAATCCACATTTGCATAGAGGGAGAGCGGAAAACACCCCTAGTTTAACCTACAGATATTCGAACCTCGGACTCCCCCGTCCTCAACCGTCTGCCCCTACACGAAACAAGCGTGTCAGTCAGCTACGCGACCGAGGAAAATTATTTTAAAAACAACAGTTTTATTAGATACAATTTTAAATATTATTTAATTCTCGCTACTATATTTTGATGAAATAATAAACTTTTGTAAAAATTAATAAGTAATATTAAATATTATTTTAAATATCATTTAATGCTCGAAACTATATTTTGTTGACGTAATGAATAGCATACATAAATAACCATTGAGCACACATAAAAAAGCAATGAACACAAATAAAAACCAATGATACAAGACTAAACAAGTTTTGAAAACTAGAAAGGGGGTCGGGGGAGGGGAGAGGGAAAACCAACAGCCAATAAGAGAGAGAAAACAACATTGCGTAACAACCAATCAGAGAGCGACAACAACATTACTTAATCATCACAATACACACTTTATTCACGTCGGGGTCAAAGGTAAACTGGAATGATACGCTAGGCTAGGTAGTTACGCATAAAGGTTGATTACTATACTGGGCTAGTGATGAGGAAGGAAGAACTTTAGAGGTAATCTACCTGCATTTGCGTGGAAAGAGAGTGAAAAACCAATTAGGAAAAACCACCCGAAGTAGACCCGAACGGGATTCGAGCCTTAATCTTCCCGTCCTCATCAGGTCAGTCCAACATGAGAGTGATGTCTCTAAGTTATCGACGGGAAAGATACGTTAAGATTATAACGCTTGGCCAGTTCCCCGACCTTCAAGATCCAATAATTAGGAACAGCACACAGTTTGATCTATGATTTAAGTTAAATAAACTCTTCAAATGTAATACTCGGCCTACATTACTTAAATATATTTGTTTTTAAATAGCTGTGTAGTCAATAAAATTATATTTAGTTTTCTTTATAGTTCCATAATATATTATTAGTTTGTAATAATGCATTAATTCTAACTATTTATGAAGTATAAAAGCCTTTTTTTCACACGTGGTCCCTTGAAATATCTACTGCTTTTTCTCCCTCGACCACGGAATAGAGTTCAAAAATGAACTTAATGGAAAAGGGCAAAAACACAAGCCAACGTGACGTTGGAATTTGAGCACGGAGAGTAGAAAAAAAATAGACGCAAAATAAACAAACTAGAAGACAGAGTACCAAGTCAGTTCCAGAAACGATGGCAGATTTTATAGACCAGAGTTTTTTTCTCTCTCTGCCTAGCATTAGTCCACGAGAAAAAAAAAGGGGCATCACAAAGGTTCACTAAAAAGTCAACAAAAAAATAAAAACATTTCAGCAATGCTCACGACAATTTCGCTCGGAAAATTTATGAAGGTAATAAAGTGTGACGTAAGACGAATATATAATTTTAAAGTAGATGTATTCAGTAAGGAATTAATCAAGTGTACTTTCCTCCAAATGAAAACTATTTTTTTTTTCAAATATTCAAACACATCAACATTGAATTTAGAATTATTAGCGCTCAATTGAGTTTGTTTGTTTGTTTATTTGTTTAAAGTATACTTTATAAACACGTGTTTATATTACACCATGACTTACCAACTTATAAAATGTAGTTCAGTATACTTTACCCCCAAACACCCAACGCTTGAGTTAGCAATTATAGAATTTGACTGATAGAATCGATTCTCACACAACTACCACATTTCTTAACAGAGCCACCTTGGAATGGAACCAAGGTTCATTAACCTTATGACTTTATGTGAGATGGCTGTTACATTATAAAAAAATTATTATTTAAATATTTAACTACTCTAAAATAACTGTATGTATTAATTTGACATACACTTTCTGAACCGAATGATTATATATTTACATGAGAATTTTCATGACCGAGAGCGAAAGGGCCTACCAATTTTGACGGGAAAGGTATTTCACATACTCTCTAGGGTTTTTTCACATTTTTATATAATCTGTCGTAAGTAAGTTCCCCTTGAATTAATTTATTTTAGATAAATATAGATACCTTATAAATGATGACATAAAATAGTCCGCCGATGCCAAATTTTAAGCCACATTGTTAAAGATTTTTTCAAAAAAAAAATTATAAAAAAATTAATTATCAGTTATCAACTTTTAAAGGATTTCTTAGAAAACAAATGTTTATACCGTAACTATTAATAATACAAGCAAATTAACAGATACCTATTTTGAAAAAAGATCATACATCATTAAACAACCCTTTATCGTATTTTTCCCAAATTCAAGTTTACAGTGCTCATTGTCATATTAAACAAAATTGTTAGAGCCATTTTTGAAATATTTAGGGTAAAGACAGACGGAGCGGTTTTCTTCGAGTCAAAAAATTTAGCAAAGTGTTCACACGAAATGACCTGTTTCGAAGCGGTGGTCGAGAAGGCGCTTGACTCGACGACATAGAACCAAGCGCGTGGTGGAATTCGCGAGGCTCTCCACTTGTTTACGTACCTTTGCCTTGCTTAGCCGCAAGAAACCACTACGTCTGAACAATTTCTTTGACACGTCTGAACTGCCACCCTTGCGCGTATAGAATGATGTGTCGACTCGGTGAACTGTGCCGCCCGTTTGTTGTGAGGAAACCATGTGTCGAGTCGACTGTCGCGCCGCGTTAGAGCTAAAACAGACGTAGTGGTTTCTCGCGGCTAAGCAAGGCAAAGGTACAGTAGCCCCATGGCTTCTTTGGTGCTGACTGACAGCTCACAGCTGACTTCTAACGGTCAACATTTAGGTATATACCTAAATTTTGACAGTCAGAAGTGACAGCTGCTAAAAATATGTTTTTGCAGATCATATGGTTCGGCGCAGGGATATATAATTTGGTCTGGTAACGTTTCAAAGCTGTCAGTTAGCACCAAAGAAGCCATGGAGCTACTGTACGTAAACAAGTGGAGAGCCTCGCCAATCCCGCAGCCCGCTTGGTTCGATGTCGTTGAGTCAAGCGCCTTCTCGACCACTGCTTCGAAACAGGTCGTTTTGTGTGAACACTTTGCTAAATATTTCGACTCGATGAAAACAGCCCCATCTGTTTTTACCCTTTTAATGTAAAAAAAAATACTTATCAGTAAACTACCCTTAATTTTAGGGCTAAAGTCAAAATCAAAACAAGTATCGAGGGCTCTATAGATACGATTCCATCGGCGCGTCTCGCGTCTTGCGTCTGCGATCAGCGGCTGGACTGGTTTCCATAGTTTGTTGTGTGGCCAATTCCAGCGTTTCTACTCCTCCACCGAGCAATCAATCGTGAGAGTTGGCAACATTGTGAAAAGCCACACTTTTGTCAAAAATGAGATTATTGCATCAAATATTACTTTAATGGTGTATCCATCTATTTGTTTAGTTAGTTCGGAAAAAATATTATAGATAGCAGCGTTATATTGACAATCATGTTATTGCTCAGATATATTTTTTGCTTTTTATGATGAAAAATATGACAAGCCACTCCAAAATGGTGGAAATCAGGGAATGCGTGTATATAACCCAGAGAAAATTGTTTGATTTAAATAGTGTTAATGACCATTCTAGTGAAAATTCTAGTACTACAGTAAATTATACTCATAAATACAGTGACTAAAATGAATCAGACGATGAAACACAATCTTCTAAGTACATCTTTACATAATGTGTGGCTTATCATAGTCTTGCTGCAGCCAATAAGAGATTTATTTAGGTGTAAATAGATTTACATCAAATTGATTTTTTTATGGAGCTATATGTTGAGTTTTTCTTATTTTAAATAGCAAAAGAGTTGGTAAAAGTATAAAACTCAGTTTAATATTTACGATATGTTAGATTATAACCTAGTTTATTATGCCGTGTGGCTTATCACATTCTTGGCACTGATTTAGTAAGCCAAAACAAACTTAAGTACAAGCTTATACGAACCGAAGTCATTGTCTGGATTGCAGGTAATATCTTTTTTGTCTATGAACACTTAATAAAAAGTAGCAATTAAGTCGATGCTTTTCAACACAAGACACAATATTACTTTGTACCGTGCTTAGTTATAATCAGTCTGCATTTCTTGCTTTCAGGAGGAAAAATATCGACAGATTTATACTCCCAAAATGTGGTTAGACATTATTAGTAAAGATAACAAGAAAAATCCATTTGACGTAACTTGTATGACTCAGGCATGTATTTTAAATGTCAGTGGCATATATTTTAAATGTCAGTAGCTTAAAAAATGTGGCCGAGGCTAAAAAAAAAGAAGTGTGAAGCTCCAATTAACTTTACATCTGCTGTTTCATTCAAATTTACTTATGAAAACCCATCAAGTTTTTTCATCAAAGCACACAATCAATGGAGACTTCAAAAAAGTACAATTCAGCAGAGTTGGTCAACCAGCTGATGTCTCACTGGGAAAACTAAAACCTAAGTACCTGAGTCCATTGAAGCTCAACAAGAAGAAACTTCAAGATGTGAAGAATCTTCTGCCTTTCATTCCACCAATACACTACGATTATTTGATCCCACTGATGAAGCTGATGTTGAAAATGACATTGAGATAATATTATGATAGATAATAATTAATAATAGTTTACTTTATTTAGTATTTAAACTGAACATAAAAATAAATTTAATCTTGTTTCTTATAGTAATGAAATAAATGTAACAAGAGAAATGTTAGAGTACCATTAAGTAAAATAATTGGTTCATGTATTACAAACAATATCTCATTTTCATGAAAAACTGTGTTTATCTCCATTTTAAAAGGTTGCTAAATTATTCGGGGGCAACAATGTTACAAGCTACAAAAAAAATATGGGTTTTATGCATTAAAAGTACAAAATTTATCAATTTAGCAAAACGTTCTAATAAATGTCATTGGAAGAGTAGGGATATAACATATCTAATTGTATTATAACTTAATATAAATACTATTAAATCAGTAATAATAAGAAGAGAATTTTTCAAATGTTAAAAATTGCTCTGGTGAACAATTTGAGTAATGTGGCTTGTCAATTTGTTGCTCCGAGTCCTTCAGTTATATTTAATTTTATCATAATTTCTTGCCGACACAATAAATAATGTTTACAACAAATACGGTTTTAAAAAAAAGTGTTCAAAGGAACCGCGCTATTTGTTGAAATCTTAGGTCCCGGTTGGTCTAAGCTTATAGTGATAATAATTAAGGTGGTGCTTACAATTTAGGGATATTTAAATATTAAGGGGGTCGTCAGTCCGTGTTTCAGTTTTATGTTTGATTGGGCTGGCTTTGGAAATGGTCCAATATTTCTCTATAGATAAGGATGAAAATTTTATTGTAGAGGTAGAAAAGCGCCAATAAATTTTTGGTCAATCAAGTCAGTATTTTTTATCCACACTATTCTAAAATAACAAAATAACACGGAACATTAAATACAACACAAGTGAAAAACTCTGATTACTGAGGAACGATCTGTACAACACATAGAATTACCCTCAATATTTGATCTTGTAAGAGTATGTTGGCAACATTATATGAACATTTAGTTAATATAATAAATATTTAAATGGAACATTATCTTTAAGGTGAGGATCTAGGAAACGTGAGAAAGGCCGGTGTTTTTGCAGTTTTTATGGCAAAACCTTTTTTGGCCAAAATAAAACAAATGTTGCTTCAGTAGAAACATAGAATTTAATTCTACTCACATAATAATATCAACAGTTGTTGAATATCTGTCATGAGCATAGCGGCATTAGATGATACACTTTTTAAATTAAGGGAAAATGTTGTCATTAAATTATAGGACATTCTTGACAGATATTTAACAACTGTTGAGGTCACTATGAGAAGGAAACCACATTCTATGTTTTTATTGTAGCAATATTCGATTTCTATTGACCAAAAAAAATTGTTTTATAAAAGTTCAAAAACCCTTACCTTTTCTCACATGCCCTACATCCCCAATTTAATAAAATAAAGCTTATAAACTAGCAAGGCTAGATCGGTGCCAAAGTGCTCAGCTGTAAAGCTCAACCTTGAGACAAGAGGTCAAAAATTGATTACAATCAAGACAGGGTGCAGTGGTGTTGTTTTCAAAATATTACATTTTTTTAATGTAATGTTTTCATTCTATCTCAAAGCGAATGCTTGCGTGTTTTTCTAAAATTCGACACGCATTATACATAAACATAATACTCTTAAAATAAAAGTGGAAAGGGTAAAATGTTGTGTAACAAAGTTTCTGCTGTAGAGATAAAATGGATCGGCATCGAAAATACATACCCCGTCCACTAAAACCTAACTTCCATTTCTAGTATATATTTTAAGAAAGGAAGAAGGAGCTTTTCACCCCAATAAAATTCTTCTCGTGTAGTTAGAGCCTATAGGTGCTTAATTCGATCCTTGGTCCATACAATATTCATCCCTTTCACCCTTCTTCTCCGAATTATCTTGAGAGTTGTGGTGGATCTGGTATAACATTTACTTTCGTAGTGTTTGTGTGCGTTATCTTGAACAGTAGGCCTAGTTATAACCTACAGAAGCCCCACGACTTCTTTGGTGCTGACTGACAGCTCACAGCTGAGAGCTGATGGCTTTGAAAAGTTATCAGACCAAATTATGTATCCCTACGCCGAACCATATGATCTGCAAAAACATGTGTTTAGCAGCTGTCACTTCTGACAGTAAAAATTTAGTTATATACGTAAATGTTGACTATCATAAGTCAGCTGTGAGCTGTCATTCAGCACCAAAGAAGCCATGGGGCTACTGTAGGCATCTATGTGGAGCTTAGTGTCCTACGTCAAACTATAAAAGATCTGTTCACAAAGATTACCGTGGGAGGCGTGATAAACCACTTGGATTCAATATTTGTTAGCGCTTTTCTTCTCATTGACTGTTCTAGTCTTCCCATATTAATACCAGTCCGGGCTATCCGCATACTTACACGAATGATATAGCGATGAGAAAGATAGAGTTAAATGTGCCCTCCTATACTTACGTGGAGAAAGATATATTGTTGAAAACAATCCATAAAATAAACTGTAATACACGGTGAAAACTAATATAGCTAAAATAAGAAAGTTACACTGTAATTTAAATTATAACTATTACATACTTACCTACTTACTCTATGGCATTAGGAATTATAAAGTTTACTGCCGTACTTATAAAATACGCCATATATCCCTTTCTTGAGCTAGTTCTATCCAGCCCAACTCACTACACCCTACCCCTATCTTGAGATAATCTATCCAGTCCACCTCATTACACCCTATCTCTTTGAGATAAATTCTAATGTTATCCTCCCATCTGCGTCTAGGTCTTCCCAACGGTCTCTTACCATTGGGTTTACCCGTTAATATCATCAACAAGGTTCTAAATTTTCCCATTCGCGCATCATGTCCTTCCCACCATAATCCGCGACACTTGACTATCCTAACAATTTATTGTGATGAATACAGGTTATGTAAATCATCATTATATAACTTACTCCACTCCCCAGTAGCCCTACCCCTTTTTTGACCAAATATCTTCCTAAGTACCTTGTTTTTTCACCTAGATACATTGTAACTCTTAATGAGACGTATTTCTCATAATGCAATCTGTGTAGTGACTAGTAAAGTATAATATTTACAATTATTATACTATTTTAATTATAGCAAACTCTATTAATCTACCATTTGTTTTTAAATGTAATAGCGCAAACTGTAAATATTACTTACAATACGGGTTGTCAATACTGCAAAACTTTTTTCTATCCAAGAAAGAGAAGACAGAATAGCAATTATAATACATATTGTATTAAAATAATTTTCCTCGGCGCTTGGGCGTTTCTCGGCAACATCAATTCACAGTGAGTCAACACCTGCTACATCTTATTGGAATAGATTAGTAAAGTTCGTTCACGGTAGGAGTTTACCTCTGAAAGGCCTTTTTCCCTTACCAGAAATCTATTATATAGTAGGATATTGGTAGGAAAAAAGACCTTTCAGAGGTAAACTCCTACCGTGAATGAAGTATACTTGTCATCTTGTTTTAATTGTTTTTGTGGAATTTTTATTGTATTTATGGAATTTTAATTGTATATGTCATATTTTATAACTGACACGCTACATGTTAAACATATTATAACACTATAGAGAAATCTGCATAGGTGAGCGCGTGGACTAAATGACAACCTCTTCTACAGTAGCCCCGTGGCTTCTTTGGTGCTGACTGACAGCTCACAGCTGACTTATGACAGTCAAGATTTAGGTATATACCTAAATTTTTACTGTCAGAAGTGACAGCTGCTAAACACATATTTTTACAGATCATATGGCTCGGTGTAGGGATACATAATTTGGTCTGGTAACATTTAAAAACTTTTAGCTGTCAGCTGTGAGCTGTCAGTCAGCACCAAAGAAGCCATAGGGCTACTGTGGTCTGGTTTGCCGACACAGGAAAATGGTTCTATCCAAATGGGTTTTCTCTGTTCCTCCTCGCAAATGTGGATACGCGTATTCTATTTTCTTATTCCCTACCTTGATAGTTAAATTAAATTCCTGGGCCTATATCTCGAATATATATTATATTAAGACGCGGACAGTGCAAAAATAAAAAAACAACGTACATCCAACCAATATACTAATATAATGATATTAGTATATATGACATATTCATGTGTGCCGCTAATCCAGGCAATGTTCCTAGTGGGATGTTGGCTTTGCGAAAATAAATATGATAAAGCAATCAGTGTCTATCATAATTCTAAAAGGGTGAGTGAGGGAAAGTATCTCGACCAGTCTTTAGAATTTATCATCACGTTATTTACACTCCCTTATTTATTTCTCGAATTTCTCGACCAGCAGAAGCTAGTCAGTTAATTCAGAACCCTCCCTGGCTGATATCAATACTTAATTAGCTTAAAAGCTGGCCCAACTGAGGCCGAACTCTAGGTATCTTATTGATCTCATAGCGCTACCCCTCCCACGCGCCCTGTTAATTAGTGAGTATTCAATTATCCTTGTTAACAGGCCGGCTACCACAGTTGAGGGTGAGGATTAGAAGGGGATGGAGGGTTAGCAGAATGAAAAATTATACGCGAGACTTTATTGTTAATCCGCAGATAGTATTGTGTTAGCTTTCCATACATCTACCTAACTTGTAGGGGAAATGTAATCAAAAGCTCGAGGACTCTATTACTGATGATTACAAGGCAAAATGTTTTAATTACTCTTTTTGTTTTTCCACCTAACCTTAATACCCATCCAAAATATACGTATTTTAATTAGGGTATTATAAAGGTAGACTTTTAGAGGAAATCTACCCACATTTGCGTAACGGTAAAGTGAAAAATAGTTTAAGAAAAAGCACCCTAGGTACAATCAGCTGTAATTATAAAACCAACCTTCCCATGACGTTCAAAATAAACTATAATATGAACCTGATAAATAGCCCACATGCTCACTGACTTGAGTCTCAACTTCTCATTTATCTCATTTTGTTACAGCTATCTTAAAATTGAGAGTGGCTGATAAGGTTGTCATTTTGCCAGTTATATTGTAAAATTAGCTGAATAATAGTATTGTAAATGTGGAATTGATATTCTACATAAGGAGAGTAATTTACAACTTTATCTCTCATAATGGCTATGTGAATGTTTACATTGATAGGGCACAGGTGAAGAAGGTATATTTTTAGATCAAATTTACTTTCATTTTCGTGGAGAGATGGTGAAAAAAAAATGAACAAAAAAAACACCCTCAGTACATTTGGCAGACGCTCGAACCAAGACCTTCTTTTGGACAAACCATATCAGACAAGTTTGACGCCTCAGACCTTGTGCCCACCGATGTGGAACTTTTATTCCAGCAACTTCATGGCAAATATTTTATATTGATACATTTTCAACTTTAAGATTTTTTTTTTTTTTAATATGAAGCTAAATAATAAAATTAATGCGGCATTGATTGCAGTATAAAAATGTCACTATATTTAAAATCTCCACATAAGGCTAATAAATCACCAACATTCCAGTTTGATGCAATAATGATAACATGGCTGATGCACTACGTAAGTTTTGAGATTTCCTGACTCGTTCAGGTTTCCAACCCAGATATTTGCACTTTACCGGTTTATAGCTTATTATAGAAATTAATAAAAAGAAAAGGTATTGTCTATTAGTCTAAACTGTATTATACTAATATGCTTCGCACACTAAAATATATATGTGTGACAATTTAGGAGAATTTTTGATAATGTCCCTTAATGATATTCCTCTCACAGCAAATTTCCTGTTTTCCAGATACTTACTAACCCCAAAGGATGCATTCAAACAGGCAATCAAATAGAGTACTCCCTTTAATTAGTCTGTTCTATAAAATATGCCTATCCAGCTTGTTTGGGAGGGATTATACTTAGGGTGCTAATCAATATTTTCCGGCACTTAAGGTTTTAGCTACTCTCACTAGAGGCACAGCTAAGCTAGCGTTGTATGTGTCCATGGTATTCCTTAACTGAATGCAACAATGGCATAACTAAATTGATCCACTACGGCCCTGTTATAACGTTTAGAATAAGGAAGGATAACTGACATTATAGGTTAAGTACCCCCTTGCGCATGCACAAATACAATAACTAATTTTTTTTTAACATTTTAGTATCTTTTATCACAGCATCTTACTACCTCTATAGGATATACGTATATGTTCTAATTACGCCAATGAGCTAGGGGTGAGGAAGGTACCCACATTTGCTTGGAGGGAGAGTGAAAAATCATTTAGGAAAATTCACCCTCAGTACACCCGACCAGAATTTTAACCCCAATCTCTCTGTCATTGTCAGTCTAATCTAACAAGAGAGATCTTGCGGCCGCTGAAGCAGGTATTTTAGTTGTTGAACGACCTTAAATATACAGCAATCACCACGCTGTTTAAAGTGCCGGCTACACGGAGCCGCGCCGCATTTTTCCGGTGGAACGCTATCCATGTTTTTAAGTGCAAGTGGTTACGCGGATCCGCACCACAACGCACCGGCGCGGACGAATCGTCGAGAGCGCATTGTTACGCACTTTTGCGGTGCGGTGCGGTGCGGAAATAAATGTTCGAGAGCTTCCGAACTTCGTTTTCATGTTAACCCCTAAGCACTGTAGGGATGCGAAACAGTGATTTTACGATATCGGTGATCATAGTAACCTTGATTTTAAAAGAGCAGTGATTTATAACAGTGATTATTCACAATGATTGGCAGTCACTGCGCCAGCACTTGTTAAACTAGACATTTCCTTCACAACCGTTGCACGTGTGACACTGTAGTCATTGTTTCCATCATTACGTACAAGATAAACAATATTATATACAACTTATTTAACAACAAACAGTCTTCTTAATTACTAGCTAACTGAAAACTTTATTCTTCGTAATTAATAGATAACTTGATTTTAAGAAAATAGGTGAAAACCTAGGCCTATGCAAGTAAAAATACTAACTTATTTTGTAATATAAATCAGTCAATAAAGAATATAAAAATTGATTTCTTTTTTTTTAGTTACAATAATCTTATTCTTGGTTTAATAAAGTGCGGCGCGGGTCGGCTCCGTGTAGCCATACCATGCGTCAACAGAGCAGCAGAAGATTGGGTTGTGGGCTGGAAAATGGTAGAGGAGGTTAGAAATTATGTCAGCTTGCATTAGTGGTGGCATTCTACTTATTATTTTTTAACTGTGGTTTATCCTCCTCTCTCTCCGCGCTTATGTGTGTATCACATCCTCTAAAACTAATCTTCTCATGTCTACCATGTATAATAAATCGTTTACTTTTTCACCATTTCTCAATACCTGGTTGAGTTATTCGCATGTTAGCTGCGCTAATTGGGTAAATATGAGGAGGGTAGAGTGTATAGTTAATGCGCCCACGTTTGTATAGAGAGATAGTTAAAATCGATTTAATGTAGGGAAAAACACACTCGGTGCGCAGGAGGGATTCGAAACTCACACTCAAACCCACGGGTAAACTATTCAATATGAGCCTGACATTCATTCCACGTTCTCTCTGATGTGGGTTTGAGTTGTGCATTGCAAACTCACTACTCTTCCGAGATATCCATTTATTTATATTAATGGAGTCCGATACCTTAGCTCAGTCGGTATCTTGTTTGTCTACTGAACTAGTGGTCTCGGGTTCAAATCCTAACATGGCCGTTAAATGTATCATTAGTGAAATATGTATTTCCCCTTTCACAGTGATTAAATAACGGCTGGAGACTGTTTGTTGTTTTTATTACAGATTTAAGTTAGTTTATAAGTCGTGTGATGGTATAATCAGCTGGCCCAGAAAGTACACGTTAAATACCTCAAATAAACGGTAAATAAATAATAATGGATAGGAAAGAGAAATAATATAAAGCAAATATACCTTCATTTGCGTGGGAGGCTAGTGGTAAGCCATTTAGAAAAATTTACCTTCTAATATCCTACAGGGATTCGAACCCCGATATCCTAATTACAGGCAATTTAGTATACTCCAAGACTTATTAGTTAGACCATATGGACACGCACGCGGGTTTTAAGCTGTTAAAATACTTGGTGTTAAACGTGCTAACTAAAAAACTACCAGAGGGGTAAAATATATCTAAAATTTAAGCTGATATTAGGAAGCTTGATAGCTTGAATAATTAAATGCATAGCTTAAAATTCTGTGGTGGTGTCAAATGCTTTTTAAAGAAAATATACAACAATTTTTTTTTTAGAAATACATTTTTATTTTTCGTATTTGTGTAATATTTAGTTGTAATCTTTGTTAATTTATGGGCTATAGTTTTAAAGTTTTTTTCAAACACACCTTTTAAGAGTTTAAGGATCAGGGAAGTGTAAAAATTAAAAGTTTAGTTTATAAAATAAAGATAGAAATAAGCTAGTTATTAAAAACTACACAAGTGTTGAAACAGGTACAGCAGTGAATTAAAAAAAAAATCCTCTCAGAAGCCACGGCAAAGGTGGTATTGTTCTCAACGAATGTGGTTTTATTTTGTGTAAGAAAGAGAAAGCCATTCTTCTATTATCTTACTTTACTCTCTATTAATAGCAACACACTTTAATTTAAGTTAGTTTATCTTTTTAAAGTAGTTGTTACTTTGTGTCTGGGCTGTACGTATTTAAAGTTGTTCTCTTAAACATGGAACTACGCGAACGTTACTTTTTAAATCTTATCATCAACTAACTCATATTTTATCATTATATTTTTGATGTGGAACTGCCATCTTTACAAAATAAGAGCTTATAATCGTATCGCCGTAGGAATTGTTAGATACGGTTCTTTATCTGACGGTTTTCAAAGCTACTTAAGAGTTATAACTATGATCCGTTACTTTGAACAGCCCAATTTTAAAGTTCATCCATCCCATGGCATAGAGGAAAGATAAGTGTTGAGTAGAGGGATGGTTACTATAAAGTACTTCCATCTTCACCCCATGCCTACCTTTACTTCATGCCATAGAAGTTACATTCGAGGTCGAGGTTAGAATTTCACCTGTATATCCTCGGGGAGGGGAAGGCCTAAACCTATTTATTAACATGGGTTTTCTTGTTCACTTTCCTTGCTAATGCGAAAGTATTTCCCATTAGATGGAGACTCCCAATTCTTACCCTTTATAATAAGTCGTTAATATCCTTAGTATTCCAGTTTAAAAAAAACGTACATATGTGTTGTAGCTCTAAATCTATTTTCATCTCATCATAACCCGTGTTGGTAACCACGTGGTATCAGGAAGACTTATCAAACTCGTCGTGTGCAGCCCTATCCTTGATTTTGTGCCGTCTATGGACCTTCTGATGAACCTTTATGCAATTGGACTCTATTTCCATTTTATTAAATGCTGAAAAATTGCAACCTTTAGCAATGAGGGGCGTTCGGGGGTTAATGCTCTAGATCTGGCCATCCGACCTTATCATATATCTCTGCTCTCTTGGCGTACGGAGGATCTAATTTCTGAAGCAGGGACACCATTAATGTGAATTCCATTATCCCCAGATGATAGGATGATATGTGAGAATGATGACGGTGGAAAGCAGAGGAGACCTACAGTTTAACGTGGGCTCCGAACCACGGTGGGGGCCTGGCATTCATCACATTCTCAAAGTGTGAAAGCACACACTCTTCCAGAGATGAAGGAAGGGTTTGGTTATCATATAAATCTTTGCCGGGACAGGGATTTGAACCCCGGCCCCCTAAAACAGAAGTCTGACACTTTATCCCTAGACTACCAAGTGCCTTCCATTTTGCAATGCTATATTTGAGAATTTGGCATTATTTGGAGAATTTTGGCGTGAGGTTGGAGTACCAAATATCTAGTCTTTCTTCGACACGGATCAATTCCCAAAAATGTACGCACCGAATGTGTGCAAGGTTTGTCGACACATACTTAAATTAATAATTTATTTATCACATGAAATGAAAGCAAATGCCCGAGAGATATCAGCTTACGGACACATATTTGTCAACAATTCTAAAAATGACTTTGGAATAATATTTACAGCTCGACATTAACACTATTGTTTCAAGTAAAATAGTTTCAATTTGTTGGTAAAACATAGTATTATTATTTTATAGCGGGGCCTTCTATTTTCTTTTTGAAATAATAATTAGTTGGAACTATCTTTACTGATACTTAATGACAATACTTATTATTCATGTGGCTCTTTCAATATTTTTAATGTTTAATATGGCCCTTATGATCAAACGAGACTCGAGACTGATACGCCTGGTCTAAGGCATTACTCTCACAATAAATTGTAATACCGGTGATTGTGAGGTTGGGGTTTTAATCCCTTTCTAGTATACAAAGTGTTTTTTTTCTAATGCCACCACATTTCCTCTAAATTATACCTTCCTCATACTCACACCATATGTATAAATTTATGGTTAGACCGAAAGAGTGGTAAGAAGTATGTATTCATACGTCAAACAAAGTATTTTGTATATGACAGTTTTGGCAGATGTGAATTCTTACAGGTTGCGTGAACAGAAGATTATCTTAATGGCGACGCTCCATTGCAAATATTTTCATTAAGCGGCTTGCAATATGTAATTTATTCGATTGTGGTGAGTAGGGTGCATTTCTAGTTACTGCACTTGCGTCCGGTCTCTTTTGGTAGTGTAAAAAAAAAGAAATAATAAACATGGGTCACTCGAATTGCGGACTAAAGTATACCTGTCAGCAGGCAATTAATTAGGGTGCACTCGTATTGCAGAATAAAGTTGTACCTGTCAGCCGGTGGACATGAATTTCGGAACAAACTGTAATCCCATTCATCTCCTAACCCCTAACCTAAACCAAACCTCCATTTTCCACTTTGAATAAAATTATTGTGAATTTAATTTTTACCCCTCAGTTCGTGTAAGGGCATTACCAACCTCGAATGAGTTGTCCAGCAATTCGTGTGCACCGATAAAAATTACATCCTCAGTGCAACCAGTCTGGATCAAACATCGGCCTTTCGGGTGGTGTAGCTAACCACTCACAGGACCCTGCAGAAGGCATCGACATTCAAACCATGTGAGAATTTGACGGTAATCCTCCAGCACGTTTTCACTGAATATCGCATACCCCACACCTTTCTTTCCCTGAGGCGGCAACCAGCCCCCATCAACTCACCTCAACGAGGAAGTAAGTCGAACAGCAATCGAGTGGAAGGCTCCTGACTGCCATCTGGTTTTATTAGGTAGTTGGCAGGTATTCTGAAGGGGAAACGTTCATTTCCACCACGGTCATAAAGTTTAACGCACCTTCCGAAGGAAAAGAAACACCCCAAGAAATGGAGGCCGACTCTTTTAAGAGGCGACATTAGTTCCTGGTCGACGAATGACACTTAATGTATGTTTGCAGGCAGAAACGATCTATGAGGCACCCCGCGGCCCGGTTATAACGTGGGCCCCACCTTATAAGACAGCCACGTTTTAACTTATGACTCAGCTATTTTCTAACATAGTGGTTATCTACTAGACTAAAACCTCTCCTTGTAATATCACATTACTGATTACGATAAACATAGAGGCCGCAAACACAAGAAGGTTACAGGGAAAGTTACTGATGAAACAAAATGTTTGATACAATCATACCGTACAACGATACACTTCGTTTACCCTGAAAGATTATTACCTTACAGGATAGACAAAGGGTAGGTATACACTTTATGTGAGAAAACTGTTTTCGAAAACTCTTTCATTTTCACGTAAAACAATAAAATACCATCAAAATATTCATAAAATTTAATTACTACTCACTTCTTGATAGAGTCGGTAATTTTTTGTAGTTTTAATGAAAACATATTTTTAAAGAACATATTTCTTATCAAAACTAACTGCATAGAGAGTACCTTTCAAAGGTATGATATAACAAGACTGTTTAGTAACCGGGTAACAGTGTATTGCCATATTCATTAATTATTGTCTTACCCAATTCAGTGGACGCATGGTCTAGGGAGCTACTCTCGTAGTAGGCTAGACACCGATTACGGGGTGATTAAGTTTTTAATCTCGGTCTGGTATACTGACGGTGGTTTATCCAAAAATGGTTTATCACACTCTCTCTCTCTCTCTCTTCACGCAAATTCAAATACATTTCCTCTAAATATAGCCTTGTTCATTCCTAAAACCATTAGCTTAACTAGTACATAAGCGTATAATCCGAACGGGAAGTAAGACGCGGTGATAAAAACAATTATTTAAAGGCAGCCGCCTTAGTCAGCGAGAAAATATCAATGTCTGTCAAGCCACATGGCTTAAAATACAATGGTCCGTGTCTTTGTCTGAAACTGCTTTTCTCTTAGGTTTAATATTATTCTTCATTTCACCCTTCACCTACAACCACGCTTTGTCATGCCATGTAGGAGAAAGAAGATAACGAGACTTCTTATTTCAGTGTAAAGAGGAAAACTCGCTGCTAGTTCCCAAATATCTTAACATTTTCTGTTGTGACCCTTTAAAAAAATTGCTGTATTTGTTAGAGAAAGTTAAGTAAGATATAGAGCCCTTTTTAAGAAAGTTTAGTCTCAAAGATTCACGAATATGCTTAAAATGTCTTTGAAAATTAGCTAATGTCATATTTTCATACAGTTTATTCTATTGGTAAAATTCTAATATAGGACTGTTTTTGTTGGTGTTGTTAGAATATTTCGACTTGATTTTGGCGTGAACCATATTTGGAAATAACTCGTTATTGCTCTTGATCTGAACGTGCTTGCGGCAAATTATCGCTTTCCGAGGCGGCCCCTTTAACGGGAGTTTTAAACACAAACAGGGTTATTTGAGACTAGGTGTTTGACTCAAAAATTTCTCTTGGGTATCATTAACTGGAAGCATAGGGTTCAAATACCGTTCAGGTGAACTTGAGAGGGGTGTCCACAGTATTTTACTATACTGGTGTTGAAGTCTATTATCAAACTATCCTCATGATTCCTATTTATAAATTTTAGTGGCTCTAAATGGGTTTGTCACGAAAGTTTAGACGTTATGCTACTGATGAAAAATTAATAAAAATATTTGATTTAATACTAATTTTTAAAAATTAATATGAAAATAATTTTCAAAAGCTTTAAGATATTTTATGTCCAGATAGCGTAATGTAATTAGAAACTTGAGTTTACAGTTTTTTCCACTAAAGTTCAATTAATGGTCAAATAGTTAATAAACCCACATGCATTTCCTATTCAACTGGGAGAAGTTTCTCTGAGCATGGGCATTAACGAGTCTCCCAAAGTGTGCCAACTTGCATGGTAAATGTTTCGTGATCAAATAAAAGGTTGGCAACTACTTTTCTAGAATAAGTCGCAGAAACCCGCTGTGTTTAAAGTACAACTAAATAATAATTAGTAACGTATTGGATCACACTTATAGTGAACCCAGAATCACCCGCTTTAATTTTATCATGGTCTAAGGTGTCACTCTTGGAATAGACTAAGCTGCTGTTGACGGGGAGATCACGGTTCTAATAACAATAGGGTGTACTGATGGAGGTTTTCCCAAAATAGTTTCCACTCTCTCTTCGAGCAAATTTTGGTAAACTTCATATAAATTCAAACTTCTTCATCTACACATTTACGTAATTAGCTCATACGCACTTAATCCGAACGGGTAGTTATATGCAATGCTAAAAAAGAACCCAAATGTTTGAAACCTATCTTTCTATCAAGATTAACCTGTTCGTAATCGCCATTATGTAATCACACTTGCGTAACCAAATAACACTCATAATACACACCCTACATTAGAGTTATAAACATTTAATAGGTGCATAGTTAGGTGGGTCCATACACATTAAGCCATTTTATACATTCTAGTTGATTGTATATCATTTTATCTTTAATGTTACTATTAAAGTTCATCAAAGAGAGAATTTCCTGCTCAACTCTTTACACTCATGGTTTTCCTTCAATGAGGAACTTAATAAACAATTGATTAAAACATAGTCCTATAGGTACTTATATCATAGAAAAAATAATGTATAGCAATTTAAATAAAGTTTTAGTTAATTATTTTGGTTCTATTGATCTAAGTTTGGAATTTAAAATCATCTTTATTGACTATGGACCCAATACAAATTTGTTTTAGTGAGTTTGGTAACTGTAAAAAAAATCCTTTTAATCAAAATCCAACTGAATTTATTGTTGGTTCTCGTATGGTGACGTATATGTTTATTTAATAAACATTTATTATTTTTTACGATCTTGTGCTAGTGTGCCAATAATTAAAGGCTTATATTATTTATTTAAAAGAAACAAATGAGGGAGATTAGTTTCATGGAGCTGTACCTGTATTCGCCCAGGGAAAGGATGAAATGATAAACTGTGATAAAAATAGGTATTCCTTATAGGAATCGAATACCATCCTCCTTAATTATAATTCGGTGAACTAGTTAAAGCTTAATTCCACCACTAAGTGAATTAAAATAATCACAGCGTTTTACTATCTATTTAGGTAATACTCATATAATTATTTAAATTGCGCTAATATGGTAGGGATGAGAAATGTATAATTTAAAGAAAGTGTACCCTCATGTGCGTGAAGGAAAAGTGGGAAACAATAATTTGAAACAAACACTTCCAATACAGTCGGCTGAGATTCAAATCATAACCTCCCCATCAGCTGCATACCAGACTAAATGAGCCTGGCATTTATACTTCGTGCTCACCGGAGCAGGTTTGGGGGAAATTAATGCTAGTGTAACTTGATTAGAGCAGTTGAAAACCAGTCTAAGGGATCCTTGTTAAATCACGGTACTGGTGAAGATTATTATTATTTAGTATATAATTATATTTGCCCTGCTATCCAGTTACTTAAACTCTTGTATAATTGCATCGCTAAGCATTCGGTATAGGGTTAAGTAAGATGTTAAGTAATAGGATCTATCTCCACTTATATAATTTGCATATTTATAAAGTATCTTTAAGCCCAAAAAGATGCACTGTTGGTCAATAAAATGTATAGTCTGGTTTTCTAGTGACGGGAAGATCAAGGTTCGAAATCCTGAAGGGTGTATTAGGACAATTTGTGTTTACTAAATAGTTTCAACAATTTTCCTTCACGAAAATGCGGATACGTTTATTCTAAATTCCATCTCACTCGTCCCTACCCTGTAAGTGTAATTAAAATGCGCATATCCCGGACGGGTAGTCAGTTGAGGTAAATAATCCTGCTATAAATATATAAGAAAGCATACATATACAAACTCATCATTTCAATCCGTAGCACGGTCATAACGATGTAGCAATTTTCCATCCCTCGATTTGAGTGAACTTTTGACCTTAAAAACCTTCGTTTTACCTCTCTTCATCGTATTTTTTATTATTATTATTTTCCCCTTACTCTGCCGCGTGTGTTGGCCGTCCACCTGTCAGAAAAACTTGTGTTCCCTGGTTCCTTGGTCGAGTCCTCTCTTGTTCACAGATACACTTCGTCTGACGTCATGTTCCCAAACACAAGATTTAGACTCACGCCAGTATTTTTTATCACCTCTCTCTACACTCGTTTGCGTCGTGTTTTTTTCTCTGGAGTTGTCATTCTTTAGAGTTCACGAGATCTGTACATATATATATATCTGTACACACACACACACATATTTATATATATATATATATATATATATATATGTCTGATTCTAAACCTGAAGGCTGGATATCACTTCAGAGTAGCGGGACGACATATAGTCTCAGGAGAAACACTTCTTAAATGTCAACAGCCATCACTGGTATTAAAGTATTTCTTTGTTATTTAAAAATAAGATGTAGGCCAAAATGGAGGGGAAAGGTATTAACATATTTTTATAGTATTCAAAACCTTACATTATGAGTTTTAAAATTACAAAATTAAAACAAAAGTTAAATTTGGCTTATTTTTGTTTATTTATGAATATAAACATATATACATATAAGTTTATATATGTAATTACGCACATATATTTAGAAACAATTACTTTGGTGTCAGAACTGCGACATTTCGCGTGAAAGTATTTAGAAGTAAGCGAATTTCACATATTATTAATTTCCTAGAAAATTTAATTTTATTAGTTCCAACAGAAACTTTATGGAAATAATTGAAAAGGTTTTTGTGGTGATTTAGAACTCCCAATCCTAAAATAAATACAGCCTTTTAAATATGTTTTCTATCAAGTATATAGAACTCTTAAAACCAGTTTACAATAGAAATTGTATTATTGTTTAACACGTTTTTAAATAAATGATACGGAACTCTACACGGATTTTCTCGCTCTATTGTTTAAAAATTGAGATAGTTACTCAAAACTCGTAATATATGTGGGACTAAATAATATACACTAGCAAGCCCAAGCATAAATTGCACTATATTTATGTAAAACTTTTTTGAGTCCCGGTTTTAAATCTTATAATTTGATTTTTAAAGAATTAATGTCCTCATTTGTATGTGTGGACCAATAAAAAGAAGATAAATATTTGGTCCACAAGGGTCAACATTTTGTTAAAATTTCGACTTCCGGTTAAAACCTTTGACATTTTATTAGGTGTTGCACAGCTTCAGGTAATCGCATTACTAATAAATTCCTCATTTATAAATTTTGACCAATAAAAAAATGTAAATATTGATTATTGAATCTAAAATGGAGATAGATCATTGTTGTACAAACATTTATCCTAAGAGGTTTAAGGATAAATAACAAACTTTTTGAGACACTTACTTATATTTAATTACTCTATGGTACTAGAGAATTATTGCGTTAAACTTAAGTGTTATCTCTTTACAGCTAAAGCTCACAAAATTGCGTTAATATATTTGCCAATATCTAAGAAATTGTTGGTTTTATAAAAATATATATTAATATAATTTTTTTATTTTTAATAGTACTACAATTTTGCAATGATACATTATTTAGTATCTCAAATAGTTGCGGAGATACGGGCATTTCAGCTACTGTAAAGTACCCAGAAAGTCATTTTCATGGGAAAATGAAAATATCCTGTTTATTTATAATCCTAATCAACTCCAAGATACGAATTTTAATCAAAATTATTAGATACGATTTTGAGAAAATTGATTTTTCTTTTATTGCCCTTTATTAAACTACTCTTAATTTGAAGTTTAAACAGACACACAGACAGACGGATTTGCAAAGACCCCTTCTTAGAGTTCGAGGGGTCATGAAACGTTGACTTCCATCAACATTTCAGGCTAGATCTTTTTTACGTTCGCAACCTTTAGTGTTCTAAGAGTTCAATATATATAGATATATGTGTATAGTTTGAAAGTTATAGGTTTTATAAAATTATGTTTCATATTTTAGATGATAAGTAATTTCATATTTCAAATAGTTTCGGAGATTTGATTAAAAAAATAATTTACGCATCAGACTGGAGCCCTTAAAGTCATTTTGCCGAAATATTTAGGGTAGCCATTTTGTTTGGAATATTTATAAATGTTTAGAAATGAAATTTAATCAAAATCGTTAGAGCCGATTCCAAAAACCCTTCGGGGCAAGCTTATGGAAACCCTAGATACCAAGTTTTAGCCCTATAGGTAAAATAGTTTAGGCTCTAGTTGGAGGTACAGACAAACAGACAGACAGACGGAAAGTCAAAAAACACTTTTTCGGATTCGGGGGGGTCATGAAACGTCGAGATTATTTAAAATCTCGAGTTAGATTTTTTTGACGATCACAATACTTTCTCTACCTGCAAGATAGCGAGAAAGTATAAAAGATAGTACTTTATTTTTCAAAAAATGATTAGGACAAATCAAATAAATTCTCTCAGAACTTTTCAAATGACTTATAGAAACGTTACAACATTTAAAACGAAATGTTTTAAAAGAACTTTATTTTTATACACTTCTTTGTGCCACTAAGAATAAGTTCCCTTTTGTTAAGTGAACAAATTGTCATCGATGAGTCTCAGATGCTTTAACAATTCCAAACAAAAACTTTTCTTCCTGGAAACACTTTGTGATAGCAGATGTATAGTGGTGGTGTGGGCGGAGAATTCCGCAAAGTTTTTTAAACACAAAACAATAATACTTAAGATCTGCTTTGATGGACACCTGGACTAAATGGCAGGCTTATCTGTTCTTATTTAGTGATGATGAGAGACTCAAGGTTCGAATCCCATTCGGGTGTACTCAGGTCCCCCACTATTTCTACCTTCCTGTTCTCTACCCGCTTAGCGCAATTAAGATGCGTAAAGCCTAGTCGGATGGCAGTAGGTGCATTACAGAGAGTTTAAAGGAAATCAGGTAACGCTCACAATATTCGTCTGTGTCGGACGAGATATTATTCACTCTGCGAGGGAAGTATATATTTTCAGATTATTGTATTAGTTGTTCTTGGACCAAAATCGCTAGTTAGTCAATTTTGAGGTGCCCTGAAAGCTATTGGTAGTTGGGGGCTGATGTAACTCACATCGAGGAGGGGAGAGACTAAATTCCCCGCAAGATATAAATCACAAGTCAAAGTAAAATGGAAATCACCATGCGTTAAATTGTAGAGTAGGTCCCTGAAGTGGAATGGTGCCCCTACCAGTTAAAGTGATATGATAGTGACCGTAAGTTTAAAAAAAAATTATTCCCAGCTGTGTGTACTGAGAGGGATTTGCATGAATTGTTTTCACGCTCTTCTTCTATGCAAATTGGGGTACACTTCCTCTAAATTATATATCTATCCCTATAAATATGCTGATAGCTAAGATAAATTGTATTATGCAAGGCACCAAAATAAAATACCATTGGTTTCAAATGTTTTTAAATAACATGGGTTTTATTTCAAGATTAACATTTTAATAAACATTTACAAACTGTTTCATTAGAAACGACCTCAACCATGTATACTACCAGGGTATGGGTAGACATGATGATGGTATTCCTCCTTCATGTTGTTATGTACTGCATGACTTACCCTAACACAGTGAGATGTTAATAACTTCATTGTAGTTTTCACAAGCTGTATCGTTATTAGGGTGCATTTGAGTTCAATTTACCAAATGTGATTTAACTGTGTTTTTCTCATACTCTAATCACGCTAATGTGGGTGTATGTTTTCTAAGTTAGCCTTAGCACACATACCCTTAAGATCAAATGGTTAATAAATAGCCTGTGTGTTAAACGTATAAATGAAAAAAAATCATTAAATGCTTTTAAAATAAAGGATCGGATTTAATTGTCTCTGGTTATAGCAAGTTAACGTTAGTGATTTTGATTGTACAATCAAACCTTTGTTCATTTCGTTTGCTGAGCTAGTCGTTATTACAGATTTTTTATAAAAGGCATTACTGACTTTTTTCCCCCCCTGTTTACTGTCACATTCTTCTTACCTCTTTCTTCTCCTACCCGTTTTTCCAGGCGTTGATAGTTTCTCTCTCCCGCTCAGGAAAACTTTTGTAAAAAAGAGATACGTCACACAAAAGAAAAAGAGAGTGGGAAGAATAACTTCCTCTGTCATCAGAGAAATGCTATGGAAAAAGTAGAGGGCCATTTTATTTTACTGCAAAGTGTCACGCTAGGGGAAGAAGATAGAAATTAGGAAGGAAAAAATCTTCTAATCCATCTTCCACCTATACTGAAAACTTTTGGGAAGTAGATTTTCTTTTAGTTGCAAAAAAAAAAAAGTTCTAGTAAAATTATTGGATTCCACAAACGTGACGAGTCCATTACCTAAAGCTACTTTCCCCACCAACTCCAAACTCCCGTCTCAACATTCATTCGGTTTATACACATAATATATAAATAAATTATGTTAATAATGTAGGGATGAATAATGATAGACTTTGAGAAAAAGACAGGTAATCAATCACATTTGCTTTAAAAGGAAAGTCTAACACAATTTATAAATAAACACCCGAGATTTGAACCCCAATCTCTTGCTCACCAGCAAACCTGGCTAAATGTGCTTTTCCACATGCCCACAGACACGGGTATAGGTACTCTTCCAAAAACATTTCTCACATTTAAAATGGTTTGGAAAGCTGAAATGAATATCTTGAGATTGTTTGTAAAAGAAATAAATTAAACTTCATTAAAATAAAGTAGTTTACACAATCTTCTTGTAGAATTTATCTTATGTAGTGGAGAAAAATCTTGAAATTACCTTGTAAAGAGAAACAAGGGATTTAACAGCGATTATATTTATATAATAATATTGACTATTAGCTTGGGTTGTTTTTTTAGAACTACGGCCTATACGCATAGTATGTACTAAACATGCTAATATATTTAGAATGATAAAGGTTAAATCTTTGAAAAAAGTGTACCCCCATTTGCGTGGAAATTTAATGAACTTTTATTTGTGGGGGAATCACCCGACCGGAATCCAACATCGATCGTCCCTTCATCGGTAGTCTAAAACATAATGATGTTGTTGGAACTAAAAATTAAAGATTGAACACATGAGGGTTAGAAAGTGGGAGGGTATATTAAAATAAGTTCACCAAATTAGCCCGGTGAATAGGTGGAAAAACCGCACTATAATAAACCATGTGAAAAACTATCTCCCAATACACCCAGCCGATATTCGAACCCTATTTCTGTTGGATAATATATTGTTTGTGTTATTTTGAGTAACTTCCAATGAGTTTTTATTCAAGTGGATATCTAAACATAGTCAAAGACCTATTATTAGAAGAATTTATTACTTTAATTTTGTGTTTATTTTAAAAAATCCTAAAAACCTCGTTATTTTTAATCAAATATAGGTTGTTTTATATTATTTTTAAGATTAAAACGTAAGCCACCGCTTGATGAATGTTCCAAACCACATACAATATTCATAACAATAACAAATGTGTGATTTAATAAAAAGTTAATTAATGGGAACTCTACCACAAACTGTCACTGGCAATCCAGACCATCGCGAGCTTGACGCCTTAGCCATTTATCCCCAAGTACGGTTTATTAGGTTAAAACTGTGATAGCCTAAATCTTAACAAACTTGAATTAGTTCTGAGGGCTCATCCATAAACCACGCAACCCTGTTGGGAGGGGTAGGGTAGGTATATCACAGTGTTACGTAACATAGATATTATACTCTATAATATTGAAAATATATATTTTTTGCTCATATTTTCACCATTAGTAAACCTACTTATAGATAACTTCTTATTCTGAGTGTTAAGAGTCCCTCTTTTAGGGTTACAGAAGCTTCTCTATGAAATCATGACATTCTCTTTTGATGTGAAAAGTTAATTAACACAGGTTGGAGGGTGTGGGAGGAAAAAATGTAAGAACAAGCGCTACGTGGTTTATGGACGATCCCTTATTTAAGTAAAATAAAATATCATGTCAAATTTTTCGGGAAGAGCTGTACGCTCAGAAAGGCTCTTTACGAACACACATTTTATAAATCACGAGACTGAAATGGTGTAATTTGTTGTTTACAAATAATATTTTAGGGAAAATTATAGTCATGTAATAAGGTCTTCAATTACTAAATATAATTATAGAAAATATTATTATTATTTAATTTTGCGATACAAAAAAAACAGGCAAGCAGGCTAAAATTTAATCTCGTTTGAGCTGGTTAGAAGGTGACTGATAGGACCGGGTTTGAATCCCGTACGGGAGAATTTAGGGTGTTTGTTTATAAGTTGGTTAACATTCTCCCTTAAAGCAAATGCGAGTATAACTCCTCTAAAATCCTACCTTTCTCATTCTTATCACATATGTGTAAATATTTAGATAGCTCGGGGGTATCGTGTAAAAATAATAACCTATGTAATTTATGTCATGGGTTTTATTTAAAAAACTTCAACAAAGTCACGTGTAAATTATCTAGTCATATTTTGAAAGTTATGTTGAATGTAAGTATAATTTAAAACCATAAACAAATTAGTTGGACAATTTTTCAAAAATATGACCTTACCTTTTTTTAGTTTGTTATGCTTCAAAATAATATTAATATGTACTAATACTAAGTAATAATGAATTAATTGTGTAAACATAGGCCTATACTTTTGACATTTAACTGAAAAGATAATAAAAAAAGCACTCTCAAATTTAATTGGAAAAAAAATCCAGCTCAAGCCTCTCAAGTAAGAAATATTTATTATTTGCGTGGTAGACAATAACAGTAACTTTATTGCAGATCAAAAAGTAACAGCTTTAGTTGTGAAAAGATTTCTGAGATAAAGAAGTCATATTCAAATAAAGGAAAGTGCCCGACACAAAGCTACACGATTACTAGAAAAGTTGTTAACATTCAGCGAAATATTCCAACCACTCTGTCTTCTAAGGACGATATGTAAATTATCACTGAAAGCCCCGAACCCTAATTAAGGGTGAGTGGTAGCCATTTAATATGTAGATATATTCAACAGACAGAGAATAAATGTATTCATCAAAACCAGAGCACCTGAGCAGTGGCGTGGAGCTGAGTGCTTCCGCGGCGGGGTCTACTTGTTATGATAGAACACGTCAGAAGTTCACACTCGCTGGAACACTAGAAACTTAATTTTGGGGAGTCGTTCAACATAGCTCGCACACACGGCCTAGATCTTATCTAGATAACTCACATATGCATTAGTATTAACATCCCCTCATACAAAAGATGATATGAACATAATTCTCACAAAAGGTCGTATCAACATAGCTCACACATTAAGTGTTATCAATATATCTCACAAATCATCTCGTATCAACAAAACTCACTCATCAAATCATATAAACCCATCTTACACAACAGGTCGTATCAATATACGTAGCTCACACATCGGTTCGTATCAACACAGCTCACAAATCGGCTCATATCAACACATCTCACACATAAGTTTGTATCAATATTGTAATGAAAAACAACAACTTTACAGTGAGAGAGCTATGTATTATCTATATATTTATATATATAATTTAATTTGTCTAGTATCAAGTGTCATCAGACATATTATGCTGCAACAACCATAGTTAACATCAAGATGTATAAAGATTGTGTTTTTGTTGAGTGCCACCCCTAGTATCTAGGAGAAAAATAATAATCAAAAAGAAAAACATTTACCTCGGCTAATTCAGTCAGTGGCACTACGACTCTCAATACTCGAGACCACTGGGTAAACTTAAAACTAAAACATGAACAATTCAGATAAAATGGTTTGTTGGAACAAAATGTAACTTAGACTACAATAAAAATAAATGTATAAAATAACAATTGTTGGCACTTTTGTGGATTTATTGTTGTTTGCCTTTTTACCACATCCCAATCCTACCTATGGAATTCCGGTTAGTTATAATTCTAATTTAACAAAGTATAAAATAGTATTGTTGAAACAAAAATAAAGAATATGTAATAAAAAATTAATAATTAGAGATAAAGTTGAAATGTTAATTAATTATCTGCATTAGTCTGTCTTTCTGAAAGTAAATGAATTCTGATTTTTATAGGAGAAAAAAAATGATAATTTATAGTTGAAGAGCTGGCTTGGCCTCACCCCTGAGTTAGTCCATATTGACATCCAACTTCAGAGATTTGTTACACTTTAGTAATTCGAATTCTTACGCAATTTGAAACAAAAATAAACAATCTAGTTCTTGTGCACAAACTTAGCTTTCCATTTTACCAATTGTACTTTAATTCACAACCTTTAATTCCCTTTAAAATAATTTTAATTAGGAGCTCCACAGATTTGGCTCTAGGTTAAACCAACCCCGAAGAAGAAGACCTCGTCTCCTCTCAAAAATCTTCCACAAATCAAATTTAAAAAAATGTTCTATTCATACTTCCAAGTCCAAAGAGAAAATTAATATATAAAAAAACAAAAGATAAAATGTTGGCTATGGACTAGGGATAAAAATCAAATAAAATGCAGGTTTAACATAAATATTGAATTGTATGCTAATGAAAGTGAACAATGTTTTCACAAAAGAATTAAATGTTTCTTTCCTTCTGTCAAAATTGAACAGCGCGCTCGTTTTGAGTTATTTACATCGAGCTTTGTTTTTCTTTTAAGATCATATCCGCTACTCACTTGTTTAATAGAACTGCGCATGCGTTAAAACAAACATGGCTGACGTTCATTATAATTACAACGAGAGTTAAACACACTTCTTAGAAGGATAAGTAATATGTTTAATAAAATGTAAGTGTTCTTCCTTAAATTAAAATTCCTTATTTAAATTATTTAAAACAATGTTATACGTTGTTCCTTCCGTCCTTTTATTTTATTTAATAGATGTAAATAGTATTATTAGTCAGGCCGGCAACCAGCGTGTGGCCTAACTTCGAAGTGCTCAATTTCACGCGAAAATAAATTGGAAATTCTTCACAAAAAATAGAAAACACAGGTAAACACAAGGTAGGGTGGAAAATTACGTCACAATATAGCTTTAATATTATATGAATATAAACTCTTGTCAGTCTGAAACCAAAATAACAGCAAGATGAAAATTTACGGTAAACAATATACTGATTAGTTATATTAAAAGTCTACGTGCGCTTTTAAAAATATATTTGACACAATCTACACCTTACACACTAACTTAACAATACCGGATTTGAAAATCCAAAATCAAAGTGAGCTTAATATACAGCCTTAAACATGTAACCTATCAGCGAGATTTGAGAGAATTTACTGTACATTTCTAGGTTTGAGCACTAACTAAACTTTACGAAATGTTGGCCAAATATTTTGAAATAAATGATAAAATATTAAATATTCAGCTAATTTGAACCAAAGCTGTGTCCAAGGCTGTCAGAGCAATCCCGTGAGATCACGTCAAATAAAAAAGTGTTAACTCAAAAAAGCTAAAAGTATATAACACATTGAAAAGTTGCATTTTAAATATTAAAAAAACCCTCACCTTTAACATATGGGGCGCGACTAAAGTCAAGGTGCATGGACTGCGATTAAACATAAGGTCCTGCTAGGGCAGTGGTTCTTAGCCTTTTATTACTCGTGACCCCCTAAATATTCTAAAATATTTTCGCGGCTTCTAACATATTAATCACTAAGATTTATTCTAAAATAGTGGCTTTATTTACTGATTATAATAACAAACAAATAAAAAATTAACTTACCTAAATGAATGTATTTAATGGGACCTCTGCTGTTGAACACTTTCCACTAAGTTGTATATTATTGTTTCTATTTATTACTTAATGCTATTCGCATACAGGAGTCGATTCGGAATTTCGTTGCTTCTTTTTAATATTTACCATTGTGGAACATGCCTTTTCACATAAATAGGTAGAAACAAAGGGCAGCAAATTTTAAATGCGTTTGTAAACATATGAAGATTATTTGTACTATCCGTGATTTCTATTATACGTGCTTCTCCTCCATTACACCGGAAAATCGAGTCTACGGTACTTACAAGCTTACGATCATCGAATTCTTAATTCCAAAACGTAAAATTTAAAATAATTGGCCTCTATTATGTCAATAACATTTTAATTATTTTTTCGAGGCTCCCCCCAAAATTTTTCGCGGCCCTCTGACTAAGAATCATTGATCTAAGGCATCAGTCAAACCCGCAATAAGCTTGGTTTCCGGTTGTTGGGAGGTCGAGTCTAGAATCTCAGCGGGGTCCATTATATGTTGGTTTTCCCGCCGTCTCTTTATACTAATGTTGGTCTCCTTCACCTAAACAACTCATTTTTATCCCATAGATTAAGCCGCTAGGTATATATTTTGTTAAACTATATGAACCCTCTTGGGTGGTTGTATGGTCTGGAGCATCCCTCTTGCAATTGACGAGGCCACTGATGACGGGTTGATCAAGGTTCAAATCTCGTCCAAGTTTACTGAAAGTGTTTTATCCTAAATGGTTTTACCCTCTCCCTCAAGAAAATGAAATACATTTCTTCTAAATAAATCCTTCTTCATCCCTAACACACTAGCGTAATTAGTTAACTACATAAGCGTATTATCCGAACGGGTAGTAAGACTCAGTGCTAATTGTTTTTAATTAAATTTTAAAAAATCTCACTAACTCAATACACGCAATCAATGTAGTAGCAACAGGAAAGACACGATAAATTATGTAAATTATTAATCACGCCATCCTTCAAACGTTCTCCGGATCACCAAGGACCTCTAAAATCTGTAGTTAACCTCTATAGACTCTCAGTCACGGAAATTAACGTTCAGGTGATTGAGACGCCCATAGATAATTGAGGTAAAATTAAAGTCACTGTGAAATATTTTGTTTGTATTTATAGTGAAAGAATGTTAACCAAGAAAGGTTTTACTGTTCCAGAAATGACATTCTGGCCTCAAAAATTATGTCACCGGGTCACTGAATTGTGACACCTTTCCTTCAACCAGAGATACAATTTTATACATTAATATTTTCTATTGTATAGTTAATCAAATAAAATTTAGTAAACATAGAATCCATGCAGGGTTTTAAAACTGTGTTTAAAGTAGAGTTACAATTTAATAATGATTTTAAAATTAAAATACCACAATAATAAACGTGCTGTATATCGAAGAAGGAAGATTTGGCGCAGAGCTCAGGGTATAGTGTGGATGATTGTCTGAAATTATCATTTGCAAGCTGTCATAAGATGAGGTCTAAGGTGGCCGTTGTATTTTATTTACATCAATGTTTGATAGTTCCTCAAAAATAAAACTTTTAGTGCCAGTTTTTCGATGAACTTATCTCGTATGTAGTTGGACGCAGATTGGTAGGAAGCCCATGGTGTCATACATTTAGGGAACAGGACTTAGTAGATTTACAAATCATGTCAAACGAACAGCGTGTCGTTCCAAAAACTACATCATGGTATAGTTATATTAACCTCGGTCGCGGCAAAGATTTATCTGATTACCAAACCCTTCCTTCACCTCTGACAAGACATCTTGTGAATGTGGGGAATGCCAGGCCTCCACCGTGGTTCGGATTCCACGTTAAACTGTAGGTCCTTCATTTCATCTCACAATCACCCTACCATTACACATTAGCGTAAGTGCGTATAACCCGAACGGGTAGTAAGACGCGGTGCTAATCATAATAATAATAAAGTTATATTAAGAAATAATTTTATCTAATGTTAAATCTATCCCTGTGATAGGATCCTAATGTTGCTGGATATTTAGTGCATATTCTTAGTTGGTTTGATCCTATAATATGCGTCAAAGAATGTCTTATTTAGTTTTTAATACTATTCAGGTATTGGAATTCCTATTTAAGGTTGGGGGTCAGTATTTAGTGTTTTGATCTAGGTTAAGAGAGTATTTACTATAGGTCATGTAATCTGGAGTGTAATTTGAGTATCTTAAACTATTAGTTGGAACATTTGATTTATTATAATCAGTGGTAAAAGTTGTTTATATTAATTCTATCACAATGTATTCACTCGGATGAAGTCAATATATGAGAGAATAAAACTAGACCTTATTTCGTATGGCTTTTGTTGTTTTAGTTTTTTTAATCCTAAAAATGCTATCGCTAAGGAAGTCACAAAATTTCTACTTTAACACAAACTTACTTTGTTTACATAGCATTGTCTTCACTCAGGCGTTGATTTCGAGCCACCTAACGAAGTTATCAAACAAAACAATATAAAACTTTTTGAAAATCCTACATTGTGAGAATTAACCATATAAAAGAATGTAATTAAATTAATCATGGAAATTTTTGTATGCCAAAGAAAATGACTACACACTATATATTTTCATAATTAAAACTCATTATTTAGTTTCATATTCATACCATTTCAAAGATTGCGTTGCTTTAATTGTTTAGAAATATGATGGAAATGAATGTAAATCTTATTTTTTGTTTTACTGTATTTTAAATTAAGGGCGAGCTGTTTTTAAAGCTCATTACAGTAGTAAACGAAACATGGAATAATAAAGAAACTCAATGCTGACTTTCTATTTTCTTCCTGGAATACTTTTGGTTTGAATGTATTATTTTAAACATGAAATAGACAACTAGCTTATTAAAGCAAACGTTTGCTTTATAAAATTCAAGAATTAATACTAAGCAAAATGTAGAGCCATATATTATAAGAAATTATACATGTATAGGGGAAAGTAGCCTAAATGGCACCATTTTTTAGTAATCACCGTATAAAATCCAAATGACTCATAGGTTAACCAAAATAAATATCACAACATGAATGTAGCTGTTTTGGATAACGAACTTAATTTTTTCACAATATTATCTTAACCTAAACTATTTATTTTGGCCTTACTTTTAAAGATGTGCAACTGGTGCCATT
>CABFVX010003766.1:39584-78349 GCA_902151425.1 Timema shepardi | reverse complement strand
GTCTGTTCGCTGTGGCGCATATCCGCATTAGTCCAGTCATGTCAAGTCAAGTCCAGTCCGGTGGCTGTGGCGCCTTACCTTAAAAGCCCCAAAGTGGAGTGAAGTTACACAGAACAACTACACTATCACTATCTGAGGCCAGAACTCCCAACAATTTGTATCCAACATTTGTTTAAATAAATTGTTGAACATTTTGTGACTTGCTTACATAATTGCAAAGATATGGATGGATGCTGCAGATCATCTTGATAGAAATGGAAGGGTTTTTAATTGGTTGTTATAATAAAGGTGATAAGGATCCCGAAGAGATTATGTTGTTTAGTGGTGATTACTTAGCCGAGGGGAGGCTTTTGTTACTCAGGGATACAATGTTAGATACCTTTAGATAAAAAAATGCATCACATAGGCGATTTTCAGAGTGTTTTTGATTACCTTAGAAAAGAAGAATTTCTTTATGACATGCTGTCAGAGCTTGTTTAGTTCACGAAACTAGTTCTTACAATACCAGTATCGATCTGTACAGCGGACCGTTGTTTCTTCTGTCTTGGTAGACTGACATTCTACACTGTGATTATTATGGGTCAAGAGCGATTGAATGAGGTTTCTATTGTTGTCTTAGAGGTAAGAAGCTCTAACTTTAGATACACAGGAAAAAGCCGATGAGTTTATCTTCAGAAGTTAAATTCACCGCCAGAAATTTGCCACTAAGTAAGGACTTAATTTTTAACTGGGCCTATGAGAAAATAAGTGAAAGTTAAGCCATCATGGACAATGGACATCATAACCAGTGACTTGTGCTATTCTTCCCATTAACATGTAACAGATTTTATTAAACGCTTGAAAATTGGCAAATGTATCTCCCCTCCTTTATTTTAGAGCAGCCCCATTTCTTATTAAAACTTATTATACTCTTTACCAACCAAACCAATATAAACCAGACTTTTTCTAGAACTGTATTTTTTCTGCTTATTTATGAAAGAGACCAAAGTCGGTGCCTATGAATGGATCCAATAAATGATTTTCCATTTGAAACTTTAATTTTATTTTGAATCCAGAATCTTGAATTTAAAGTTGAATATTAAAAAACATTTTGCTGCAGTATAAAATAGAATTAGTACATATAACTAAATATTTATTAAAAAAATATAATCCATACATTAAAATATTTACACATTCAAATTAGTTATAAATTAAAATACCAGGAACTGCTTGACTTTTAATTTGGTTGTGCTTTGCCACCAAAAAGCGTTTTAAAACCAATTCTGGTTTAAATTCAAACAAATAATTAGTAAAGTTGTTAAATTCGATATTTTAACGTATGCACTTATCTTTAATAATTTCCCCTATGATTTTTCTCGATTAGGTAAGATATCACTAAGCTATTTGAGCTGGCCACAAAGATCAGAAATAGAATAACAAGGCCAGGTATGAAACGCAAATATAACATCAGAAAATCAGATTGAAAATGGCTTTTAATTCAAATTGGTACTTGAGAGAATAAATAATTGGTGCAAGCCGCAAGGTAAGTAATGCTAAAACGGGTTCCAGCAACAGTCACTTACATACTTTTCAGATCGGTTCTCAACAGGGGATTGACACCAAAATATCAGCCGTAGCACGACAATGAAGTACCCAGGCGGGACTTTAGATGAAAAACTTAACTTCAATGCCCACACGGAGCAAGTTTGTTGAAGAGCTAAGCAAGCTATGAATAAAATCAATAGGATTGGATAGAGGAGATTCCAACTACCTCTGAAGATAATAATGAAATATAATGAAGAACATTTCTTTCATACTATAACCATCACACTGGGTATCTGTCCATTTGACTTGTAGCTGTGAAGTGGATAAGTTATGTAATGATTAAAGAAGCAGGACAAAGACTCCAGTGGAAATATAAAGGGTGCTGATGTATAAATGGTAGGGGTACAACAGGCAAGAGAGCAATCAATCTCCTCCCGGACATTCAAGAACGAATAGAGATGTGATATCTTCAACCCACTGAGGGAATCGTCCATTTCATAATGGGGCGTGGCCAATATAATGCACTTCTCCAAGAAGAGGATCGACTGAATCCAGCAAGTGCAACCGCGGAGACGACGCATCACCAAAACACGTGATATGCAAATGTAGGATAACACAGGATTTTATGACCCCACAGCAAGCCTTGGATTATCCAAGGGCTTAAAAAAAATTATACAAGATGACATCATTTGGAACCTCTTAACAATCTCACTCATAGAAAAGGAAGACAGCTTAAAGAACGAAGACTACAACAATACAAGGACCATGGGAGTAGAAGAGAAGACAATGGTAATGTAAACAATGAAGACGATGATGAATACTACCCTAATGCAGAAGATGGAGACTGCCATAAATAAAAAAAGTAAATGGTCAACAAATATATAGGAGGACTATGGAAAGATTCTAAGATACTTAAACAACCGTGAAAGGTAGAGACAGGACGTGACAGAATGAGACTAATACCGTAGAACATCATTAGCAACCTGGAGATGGCTGCCAACGAACCAGGGCTGGTGTTGGATACCTAAGACTGCTTCATGACTTCATGACTGACTTCATGTTTTGCCCTGATATTCCAGCAGAAAGGAACTAGTATGGCTGGGTCTACTTAAAGTTCCAGTTGACCTGGGAACACTTGGAAACTTGTGTATCCTAAGGTCTGAAAAGTTGGGTACCCTGGCTAGCAGTTGTTATGAGAGGGTGGCTGACAGGTAGTGAGTGACCCATGAGCCTACCTGCTTCAGGGATAAAGTACACATCACTGTGTGGATCAGAAAAAAGCATCTAGTTTTAAGATGGGTCAAGTTTAGAAGGCCAATTCCAATGTATATTAAAATAAAATGATATAAATGTAAAATAGAATTTATAAAAGCAAAATATCACAATACGACTCGCTATACAACTTCTAGAAAGTAATTCTAGTAACATTATAAAAAACAGGTCACCTTGAAAGGCTACATATATTACTTTGAAAAAAAGATAAGATGTAAGGTTATCAATCACTTGAAGAACATGTATTTCAAACTGAAGAGAAATGCTGCGTTTGGCCCTAACATTCTCAGCAAGAGGTCGTACTGAATGATAGAGATCTCTACAAGCTGGGAAGGAAAGTTTGGAGAACCTAACTTCATAACTAATCAGAAAACCTGGTCACTATCACTATCAATATGCTGATTTATGATGGTTCGCCATATTATTTTAAAATCCAAATGGTTGTGATGCACACTCTATATTACCTTCTCCACACCAGATCCAGCACTCTGGCACAGATTTGTTCCTGTAAGATATACATACACGCGACACATCCCATTAGCAAAAGTATCTAGATACTTCGACTTACGGAGAGGACATTGTCTAGTCTTGCACAATATAGCCGACTACTCAGACCGTTTTGAAAGACACGATGTCGAGAGGTATCCTGATGGCAAAAGTATAAAAGAAGAATCTATATTACAGTGCTAATGGTTTAGTTGTACGTAGCATTGAGTTTCCCTCATCTAAATATTATGAATATCCGATAGCTATCGTTGTTTCATCCATATCTACTTGGATTCACAGCCATCAGAATGTATGCAAGATAGTTTGAACTGGATTTAACAAGTAAAGCCGGTTATAGGTTTTAGAAACTAGGGGTCTTTTCCATCATGCGTATGAAATTAAAGGACGTTGTCTGTTTATTTAATCAAAAACATATAAAAGAGTTACCTTTTGAGGTGATGGTACACAACATCTTCTTTTTCAATTTGGAGGGATTTTCATCATCATAACTAACATTACTGTAGAGATAGGTTTCATGAGCATTTTGATTTAATAATAGAGTACTTCATCGAGTGGGACATTCATACACTACTCCATGTCATTGAAGGTTGTATAGGATATCATAAAGTGAGTAAGATCATTAAATGGAAGTACAAGCCATTTGGTGGTGCGTAACGTGAGTCTAATATCACAACGAGGAGTATCTTCAAGCCGATCACCAAATTGCTGGAAAAAATGGTGCAGATGGCCTTGTTGACTGAACAGGATTGCAAGATGGCTGAGAAGGCGGAGGATGTTTTGCACGAGAGAATGCACTACTATTGGAATCTTATACCCCTCAAGCTCACTCTGATAGAACTTAAAAGTAAGTCTCTATGGTAACAAACTAAATTAAGGGATACACATATCCAGTTTGATGAGAGTGATGGGACAGTAATTCTAAATAATATAATTTCCTTACAGCCAATGACTTTGAGAGCTACTCTTCAGAAAATAGCATATACATTACACCAAATACTATACTGATGTAAACAAGTTTATGCTCAATGAACCAAATGTGCATCAATTCAGAAACAAACCTAATGGTCATTTCAAGTCAAGAACGCGATTAAAGTATTCAGCCATAGATAAATCTATATTCCCCTAGGAATAGCTTGAAGGAGAAGGATTATACAAGATGTAGAAAGAAAAAGGGATGATCTGAATAAGTTGGTCAATCGATAATGACTCTTGCAGGCATCAATAGGGGCAGATCTTCGGGACATGACAGCAACAATGTTAGTTTCTACATATTAGTACTTGTTTCTACTCTTTCCGGTGGTGTTATATCAGTAATTTTATTAACACCGTGTCTTACTACCCGTTTGGACACACGCCGTTCAGTAACTGATGGGAACTATAGCAGTTACCACTAACAGGAGCCAGCAGTAATTCTAAGTATGAATGTACTTAAGATCTAAATCTCTTCATTTTTTTTTAACACATTCCCCTTTTTAATAAATAGTAATGTTTCAAAAGGATTAAATTAAACATAATAAAGTAAGTTACTTAAAGTAATATTTCTTTATGATTGTATTTCTAGATGGAAGAGTTATCGAAATCTGTGGACATTTGATAAGAATGTGATGTGTGACAAATTTGCAGCGAAGAAACCAACCATTGTCATGTACGACGAGCAATTCTCCTTCTACGGTCAAGTGATCCAAGACTTCGACAAGATCGACACTTACTATGATGTTCGTTGTGTGAGGTAGGTAATCTCCTCCACCCTAATGCTCTGCTCATACTGCTTCCCTCAACTGACTAATTACATCCTCATTCTTTACCCCTTTGTTGAACTTTCCTGTTTTGCTGGAAAATCAAATTTTGTTCATTCTCTTTTATTTGTTTCTATTTATATTTTATCTAACTTCTTCCAAATATAACAACTTCGCCTTAAAAACAAAAAGAGATATTTTAATGAAATATATTTTAAATATTCAAAACCAATCACTAAGGTCGTAGGCAAGCCATAATTTCAAAAGTGGGGAGGGGGGGCTATTCTTCCATCTCTACTAGCTGTAATTGATTCTAGAAGATATTTGGCACTAATTTTTATTTTCATTAATGGCAGGAACTAAATATCTTACTTTTAAGTTTATCAAGTTTTTTAACACTCCTCCCGTTTAGTCCAAAAAATACACTGAGTACTTCTTAAATAAAGTCATACGTTATGGAGAACATAATGTTTTCACTTGGAATAAATTTGCCCCCTCGATATTTATTTCCCGCCCCTATTATATTATAGAATATAATACGATTAGTAACAGACCAAAATAGCTTCTAAAGTTATCAAATTGAAAAATTCTGAAGGAATACCATGACAAATTGATTTTAAGGGAATATAGTTCTTAACAAAGACTTAAACTAGGAACTCTCTGAGAGTGGTATCCAATTAGCATCAAACTATAGGCCTGAAGGGAGGGGGGCAAGTCTTTCAAAACAACTTGGTGGATAAGTTCCCGCTGCCCAACCTAGATTTTTCTAGAGAAAGTTTCTTCTTTCTTTAATAAAGTTGGATATTTAAAAGTTTGTGCATGGAACAAAGGTAAATTCACCCTTGCCCACACAGTCCAAAATTGTACACTTTTTGAATAAAGACATTTCCAACTTAATCTAATATATTGAAGAATTTGACTATTATATCTATGATACACAAAGTTATTTAAAGGATTGACCGATACCAGACTAGAATGTTGGTGTTTGGGGGCACTATTTGTACCTTAGTTAGTCTCCAGATATTCTGACTACTTTGGCTACAGTCAGATTCAGTTAGGAAGACACTTGTTTGACATTTGCAAAAATAACTTAAAACTATTTTCATATAGGTATTCATACGTCAAATCATGTTATCTGCAACAGTCACATAAGATTATTAATACAATAAAATAACATTAATAATATAGTAAAATGCTATCAACTTGTATCTCAAACCAATATCGTAGTATTTTCTAAAAGGTGCTTCCTACTAAAAATCTATCAGAAAAGATTGTCATTCATAATCTCTTTACCTAGTGACAACGTTAATTGATAACTTTGTTCTTCTTTTCATTGTTAAATCCGTTTTATGTTCATTCCCTCTTGTATGTTTCTAACCATAGTTATTGTATTTTCTTCAGTTAAATCCATATATTTAAGATAATATATTTTTAACTATAAAAAAATAAATTGATATAGTTACTTAGAACTTTAATATTTAAAAGTTATAATTTACTTTTGAATATTTTAAAAACTAATTTAAATATGTCTTTTGAACCTATGCATTTATTTGAAATAAAAAAAATTTCTAATTTTAAAGAGTATGTCCACTTCAGTGGTCACATGGTCTAAGGTGCCAATCTCTCAATGGTTTGAATTGTCGATGATGGGTGATCAGGAATAGAACCCCGGTCGTGTTTATGGAATCTAAGATAAAAAATTGTTTTCCACTCTTTCTTCACGCAATTAAAAGTACACTCAATCTAAACTCATCCTTCCCGAATTGGTAGCAAGACATGTACAAAGTGTACAGTACTAGGTGCTAAAATTAAATGTTAGAGCATTTTACTTATTTTCTTAAAAAATTATTTCAATTAGAAATAAAATGACGACTTAATTTAATTATAATGAAGATGATTGTTCCAGAATTAATTTGAGACCATTGATAGAAGCAATCAAGGCTCACGCTATGGAATGGAAACAATGTATTTCTGTTCGTCTGGCGACTAACACAAACGAAATGATGACAGATTTCAGAGCGACCATGGAGGTACGTATCTACTAGTTGCTATGTATAGTTAGTCAAGGTATGTTTTCTTTGAAACTTGGCTAAAGAAGACGACAACTTTGTAATATATTGCTGACTTTTAACTAAGAAGAACAATTATTAAACCATTATCCTGGCCAACTACAACTAAATTCAACACATCTCTTTTTTATCAATGGCTATTGATACAATGAGACAGTCTGCATCAGATTCAAATTGATATAATTGTATGTTTGACTATCGGAAGTGAGGATTTATATGAGCTATTTCCTGTTGCTATTTGCCTGTTTTGTTGTTGGGAAATAGCTCTCATTTAATTTTATGTTTGTACAAGTTCTCTCAGCAGCTCTTCATATCTGCTCGCAGTTCTTTATAGTGGCCTTGTTTGAATACTTACCAAGTTCTATACTGTGGTACACTTGTTTACTCGTATGTGCTTTCATATATGAAATATAACATTTGACCACATCCTCATAAGTGGCATGTTGGCTCCATATAGCACATGGAAATAAGTGGCCATCATCAATGATATAAACACAGTCGTTGAAAAATATATATATACCTCCTTCTCAAAAACGTTGACGAACTATGAGTTTTTATTTCTTCTTAAAGACCCACTATCAATTAGTGAGGCCAGTGGTTTTGGTGCACATTTTCAACTCATGAGTATCATGTACAGTTTGTTTGAAAGTTGTTGTGTGTTAACATTTTGTTTATGCTAAAACAAGTACATATGATAAACTAGGCTATAAGCACATCAGATCCACGTGCATGAAATTTACTGTATGGGACAGTTCAGCGCCATTTTGTGCCTACAGGAGGATTATGAAAAATTGAAATTACAACTATTATATATTTATCATATGCCTATTAATATGAATTATTTTTAAATTTGATTTGGTAAGATTTTAGGTTTTAAAATATATGGCCAAAAATTAAATTTTGGTAATCATTTTTCAAGATGGTGCCTTTATCACAAAATTTGTCATAAGTGGAGATTGTATTATATCTATCAGAAAGTTAGAGTGAATACGTCTACAAATTATTTTAATTGTATGACACTTTTTGAAAAATCCTATTTTTTAACATGACTGGCACATCATACAATAGTCATCAATATTATTTCTGTATGAGGTCTAGCATTGTCTTGTTAAATTGACTGGACTGGTTTACACTGCCTTATTCAGAAAATTCTCTATTTTGTTTGTATATCGTCCGAAAGTTACAGTAAACACCTGACTAGCATTTCCTCAAAAACACACGGTCCAATCACCCCATTGATGGTACGGCACACCAAACTGTTACTTTATCACTGTGTAAGGGCCGCCGCACATTGGATGCAGGGAAAGCAGGAAGAGGTTTTGGAAATTGAATATCGGCCAGGTGTAATAGAGGGAGTTTATCCTTTAAACAATTATACACTACCTCCACGCAAATGTGGGTATATTAAATATAAGTTTATAAAATTCCTATTTAATAATTTTCATTACTTGTGTTATACTGTTTCCAATTAAAAGGTAACTTGAAATTCATTGCAAAACTTATTGTAAGCCAATGTAATAACTGGGGGTGGGGTGGGGGNGGAGGGGGTGACGTTTTTGACTTCCAGTAAAATTTATTGCATACACACATAAAACACAGCTTATATCATTTGTCAATAATTTTGACCCATAATAAAGGTGGTTAATGGGTCTGACAATAAAACCTTTACCAGTCAAGTAATTTGGTTCAGTAGCAATCTCTCCTACAGCTCATCTTTCAATTTCCTCCTCGTGTGGACAGAATTGCTTGTTTCCTAAAATGCTGGATAAGATTCTCCATCGCAATATTGCACATTGTGGGCGAACCTACATAATGGAAACAGGAAATCTGTACCACAACTACAACCAGACTGGAGCGTGACAGTTATTCCTGTACTGTGTCTGTACTGTTTGCTTGATCACAAAATAATTTAGGATAAAATGCACTTCATCAGACATTCTTGAAAATTTCTTCTGATTCCTTTTTAGTAGACATATTAAGAAATTAGCTCTACTGTCAAAATCAATGGGCTTTAATCATTGGATCCTATTATGTTGAAAATTTAAATCTTTGGTCAATATTCTATTAAAATCGTGGTAGATAACTTAAAGGATAATGCATGTCATACACATAATAGTTCATAAATGTGAGTCTAATGCTTAAATGTTTTCTGATATAGAAACAGTTCTGTTTGGATCTGATGGCTTAATTTTAAGAGAATGGGTGTGTAACATTACAATGTATAATGTTCCAATGGGACCACGCCCACTACGGACGTTAATGGATGTATCGCATCAATTCATACTACCCGCCCCAATAAAATCAATTAAACTTAGGATCCCTACAATAGTATTGTTCGCTGTTGTAGTTCTTGTAGGCTAAGAAGACATAATATAACCATGCTGGACAATATGTTTCACTACTCAATCCAAACCAATGTAATATTTATTCTTTCCACGTACTTACCAAATGAATCTGCTAGTTATAGAAACCTGCTAGGCTGGACGACTCACGGTAAACCAAGACCGGCAACTGGAGCAGGAAAGGCCGGTGTATCAACAAACGCGTCCCGGCACTTCGACTGTACTAGCGTGAAATGAACCAAGGACTATCTACTTCGACTAGAAGACAACTATGTTTCCGACCTCTGGCGGATACTAGAGGAACTTCCTTCGAAACATCGTATGATTGGAGATATTCACTAATATTCCAATGGAGCAAGAACAACTTTCATCGACATCCACATGGCTTTTTGCAGGCATCGTGACGTCACCGCGTGTGTTTGTGTATCCCCATAATAACAATGAAATCCCTATATAATGGCTATGCAAGTATGTAAATACTGACTATTCTACGATCGACGATCAACGACAGATCATTGTCATGGAGCTGGGCAATGGCTAGGAGAAGGACTTGTAAATGTATCAAATTCGTCGCTTAGACGAGTGGAGTTATGGACTCTTAACTTTTTTATCTATAATCTTCTAACATAAAAATTTTCTGTTTCAAAATTTATTATATTTATTATTGGATCGTCTATTTAAATTTAAAATACTATATCTTATAAATGTCGCCGCTCGGGCGCTGGTCGTTTACTATTGTACTTATTATCGTAAATATTTTCAGTTATGTAATAATTAGAAGTAGACAGGTTTATATTCATTTGTTTGGAATTGTAGAGTATTCCCGTTTTTTTAAAAGTAACTTTTCGTATTTGAATATATGGTTAGAATTAACGTAACGTGATGTAGCTTTTTTTGAAATTTGAATTAGGATAACTTTATTGGTTTGTAACGTAAGTTCCTTTTGAACAGCTCAGTTTTGTTTGTTTATTTTGGGAATTGTGTGTCCCATATTCTCTGTCAGATCGAGTAGTCCCGTGGGAGTTTTGCTTGTGTCTGGTAGTCAAACTCTCATGTTTATGTAAACTCTGTAATGTAGTCGTCAACATTTAATTTTCTTTATATATTAGATATCGTTTTCTGCGCATTACGAAACCTTTGGAACCATATCAAGGTGCCCATTAGGCCCTTATAATTTTTGTATCACATATAAATAATTACCCTGTAGTATTGTCTCATATAGACTGGTCTATCAATTTTGTGATGGATATCATGTTTCCCTTTGTTTAAATACTTGCACAACTTAAATTTGTAAAGTTGTTTACTTCGAGTATGATTTCCAACAGAACCCATTATGATATAATGAGACCATTTATTGTCATCTGCGCTATTGTCATTAATTGAATAAAATTACTCTTTGTTGAATTTACATATTTTTACAATTTCCATTTTTTTGTATGTTAGTTTATATCCTCTCCCTTTATTACCTTATAATGGTCGGGGTAATAACGAGTAACAGGTGAAACCTTTGCTACAAAGCTCTCAACAAATTCTTTGATTGCCACCTTTTCTTTACATAATCTGTTAAATGTTCACTTAGTATTTTATCACCAAAAATAAATTACAGGTACCGAAACACCATTTTATCTTTTTCTCAAAATAAAATACTATTGATACTTTGCATTATAAATGACCCCATAATTAAGTGTGATTTGAGCAACGCATATTTTAAAAAGAAACAGCTGATGCAAGTTAATATTGTTGTGACTTTGTTTTTTCCAGCAATTGAGAGAGGAAGTCAAGGGGCCCATCACGACCCTGGAGTCGTTCAAGTTGGTCTTGCAGACCATCACTACCATCCAAAAGATGGCAGTGAGTGCTGAACTAACTTACAGTGAGATTGTGGAGCGCTACCGTACGTTGAAGCTACACCAAGTTCCGGTCTGTTCATTCTTTCACCACTTTCTCTATATAAACATTCGTTAAGTTTAAATCTCTTGTTAATATTTAATGTAAAGTCTTTTGTAGAAATGTTATTTAAGTTTTCCAATTAACTTACAATATAATCTTCATGATCATTGTTGGTATGGAGGATCTGTTAAATCCGACCCAATATTTGCAATTGTTGTTGAATTATTCACTAAATGAGCCTTAGATCTAATTAAGTCTGTCAGCAAGTTGAAGTACCTAGGCATCAACTGCTTGGCAAAGAATCAAGTAGTACACAGAACAGACAAATCTGTGCAAGGGGTAGGAGACAAATATTACAGCAATACTGCACGCTACTATGCAGGCAGGCATCGAGGATACATTTTAGAACGGATACAAACAAAAAATGACCATTATGATTCTTAACGGCGACTATTTAAACAAAATAGAGTCTAATCGTACAATGGTAAGTAAAACTTCATCTCCAACTAATTTTTAATGTTAAAAATGATGGTGCCCTTTAAAAATATGTTCAATTAAAAGTGACCCCTATTTAAAATTATTTTAGATATATTGTCCAATTTATAAATTTAAAATTCAAACTGGCTTTATTATCATGTAGCACATAGTTCAGCCCTAATTTGGTAATCCTGAGCATGATGGCGACCTTAAAATAGTGCCAGATTAACAGTGGTGGTATTCTGTTAAAGGTAAAATTTCTGAACTAAACAAAAATTGGGACAGCATTTAAAAAATACTACTCGTGCCATTGACTAAAATCAACAACGTTGGTCATCAACTCAGTTGTTTTGATGAGGATGATGGTTTATTGGTTGTAAGTGGGACTAAAGTCAAAACATGTTTTTAAGTTTCTGCTAAATAATACTGGACATAGGAATTGAACCCAGAATCTTTGGCTTATTACGCCATTGCTCTAACTTATGAGCTATCCAGGAATCGTCTTGTGCCCAGGGTATTTCTTCCATAATATTTTAAGGGAGAGTCTGAGATGGAGCTCCATACATGTGATCAAATAACGCAGCCATCTTAGACTCGGGATGACTTTATGTTGCCAAATAACATATAATACATTGACAATTGTATGAATGTGCATACTAATGTGGATAGTAGTTGATCTATTATATTTGTTAGTTTGGTGAATGGAGCTTTAAGAGAATGGTTTGGCTTTGAAGAGGGGGTTAGACAAGATTCTTTTTTTTTATGGATAAATGTATGAGGGAAACTTGTGAGTACGCAGTTGGTGTACAAATGGACAATGTAAACGTGAGATGATGCCGTATTAATGGCTGAGAGTGAAAATGACTTCCAGGATGTATTAAATAATTTATATGTGGTGATAGGCAGAATCTATATTTGGATAAATGTCTCCAAAACTAGTGTAGTAGTTTTTGGTAAAGACAGATCAGGAAATGATTGTAAGCTTAGTATAGATAGAAAACTTAACCACTCAAGTAAATGATTTTGTGTATCTGGCCAGAATGTTGTGTAAAAATGTAAGAATGGATGTTTAATTCACAAGATGGGGGAATGTATATTGAATAATTGTTGGACTCATGAAAATAATGAAATAGTATTGAAAGAGGCAAAGATGGCAGAATATAACATTCTTTTACTGATGTGAAGCGTGGGTTTGACAGGAATATAACAAGAGCAAAGTGAATGTTGGAATGTGATATCTAAGAAATGTGTGTGTAAACACTCATGTGGACAGGTTCAATATTGAATGATTGCTGAAGAAGTGCGGTTTGAAAGGAAATTCAATAGGTTAATGTGAAAGAAGCTTCTTACGTTGGTTTGGGCGTGTTGAGAGGATGAGTGTGAATCGAGTGACGTAGATCGAAAGGAAAGAGTAGACCATGTAAGTCGTGGTTAAATGCTGTAGACGAATTTGTGAAAAAGCTAAACATTAAGAGTCTCAAGAACAAAAGAGCACGTATGATTCGATGTATGGATGCATTTGAAGCGAAGGGAGTATGCAAGGATAAGGATATATACGGCTTTATTTATGGGTCAAACAATATCAAAATGAAGGTACAAGTACAAATTAGGGAGCTGTGTTACCATAAAAAACACTTCAGAGAGCTTCTATAACTGTTTATCATTTATAATTTTTTCAAGCTTCCGGCAATTGGGGGATGTGCCCACCAAACCCCCCTGAAATTATTGGCTGGTCTAGGGGTAAGGTGTCAGACTTCTATGTTGGCGGCCGGGGTTCAATCCTCGGTCCCGGCACAGATTTATCTGATTACCAAACTATCTCACAATCACCCTACCATTACACATTAGCGTAAGTGCGTATAACCCGAACGGGTAGTAAGACGCGGTGCTATTAATAATAATATTAGCTGGCTACGGCCTTGCAACAATGTACCCAATGTAGGATATTTAAAAAAAAATCTAATTCTATTTATTCAAAAGGGTTGCTAATTTGAATCCTAAAGGAAATTTCTTTGTGATCTTCTTTTAAAATAATTTATGAAGTCTAATATATGCTTGAAAAGTTGTTTGCTTGCATAACAAAGTGCTGTATTACATCAGCTACCAAACGGAATTTCTATTATATTAGTAAACTCTCACAAAATGTAAACTTATTCATTGTTTTTTATTGTCTAGAGAGTTATGTTAATATTATAGGAGCTTACAATTGAAATATTTGATTTTAATTTCTGATGTGCATAGTAGGATCACTGGAGCAGGAGTGGAAGTCCCTCTACCTGTTGGCCCTGTCTCTCTCTCACTCACTGTGACATTGTTGTCTCAATGGCCCGGAGGAGGACGAGAAGATGTCGGCGGCCCTGGAGCAGGAGTGGAAGTCCCTCTACCTGTTGGCCCTGTCTCGCTCTCACTCACTGTGACATTGTTTGTCTCAAGGGCCCGGAGGAGGACGAGAAGATGTCGGCGGCCCTGGAGCAGGAGTGGAAGTCCCTGTACCTGTTGGCCCTGTCTCGATCTCTCTCGCTAGAACCAACTAAAGAGAGGTTTGCCTCTATGACTAGAGACCAGATCAGTGACTTCCTCAAGCTCATTGAAGAGTTTGTGAAGCGCTTTTACGAGGAAGGGCCGGGAGCTGTGGGCCAGGATCTGGAGCAGGGAGCCAAGCTCATGGAGGTCTGCATTATCTCCTTCCTCTAACAAAACTTATCACATATTCAGTTTGGCCAAAACATTATGAAGACGGGGATACTGGAATTATAGATAATTACCTTATCCTTATGTATTAGCCCGAGACGATGATTTAGTTTATTTTGTATTAATCATTAATTTTAGTGCATAGTACACAAAAAATATATAATGGCACTTTTAACTACAAACAGATAAGATTTTCTCAAACCATTTTAGAATTAGATCTGATTAGATTAGATTAAACATCATTTGAACCTACACAATAGACAAAACTAAAAGCAATAACAATCAATATAGAAAGGCATTGTGCCAGGGTCTCAATGGTATTACCAAAATAAGTCTGGAGCTCTTGTACAAATATAAGCATTAACATATATTAGATATATATTTTAACTCACTTGTACTTTATTTTGTTTCAATGTACGTGAAAGCGTATAACCCGAACGGGTAGTAAGACGCGGTGCTAATTATTATAATGTATGTGAAGAAGTTCTTAATATGGGCTGATGTGATTAAAAGTTGTATATTAAACTTAAACACATTACTTGATTAAATCTTTGACTTTGTGTGGAGCATTTTCTTAATAATTTGAAATAAAGAGGGTAAAAAAGGTTTTTGCCACAGGGATGTTTTGTCACAACTTTATTTATATTTGGAAGAATATGTCTCCGATACAGATTATATTTTGTATTAAAAGGTATTTGATAACTTTATTATAAGCGTTGAGTATAAATACTGGCTGATACCTTCTACTATATTTTTATTTTAATCAATAATATAAAACAATTTTGCTTCATGACTGAATATTTTAGCTTATTCAAAATCTCAGCAGGTGACTTGTTCGACACAATAGCATGCTAGTTATCCTTGTCACCGTAGCACTCGACTACTCCAAAAATTCTCCACTACTTGCAATGCTAAACTTTGTGTGGTTTACCGACATATTTTCTTGATTCTACCAGCAGTAATTAATGGACAATGTTCCTAATTCCCTTGTCTTGCCAGCTGACTTAATCCTCTACATTATTTATATTCATGCTCTTGGTATCCATCCTGTCCATTCCAATGATAGCCGGACAAGCTAAATTTGTAATCACTAGAAATATAATTTCTGCCTTTACTCCAACAAAACTTACTGTTGGGAGAATTGGTTGCTTATGTTGGTAGTTTACTCTGTATCATTTATCAGAGTGTCATTTTGTACGAGTGATGGTGGCTACCTGTGGTCCTGGTTGTCTCATAAATTTACCCTCAAGAGGGCATGCAGGTATACTTAACACAAGCGTGTGGAGTACTTTATACCTCAATCAGTTTTCACTGAACTATCGATACTTGAATTAAGAATGTTTTTATGTTTTCTTTTAATTAGAGTTAAGTTAGACACATCTCACCAAACAAACAAAATTTGATGAATAATTTGTATTGTGCGAATAAATAGAAAAAGCTATAATATATAACATGGAACTTTTTCTAAAAGAGATATAGGCTTGCTTCCTATTATTACAAACAACTTAGTGTTTAGGTCATGTGATTACACATTCAATACAAACGTTTATAGAGAAAAAGGAAAAAATAATTTTCTAATGAGGAAAAGAATTATTGCCTGAAAATTTCTACAATACTTGCTAACTTCTGCAGGAGGCATAATCTAAAATAGAGATATTTTTTAATATGAGCATTTTCTAATACCAATTTGTTATATCAACACACTATTACGAACTAACTTCTTTCTATTATAATGAGGTGTTCTGTCTGGTGACAGGTCTATTCCTTTTGTCACTGAACTTACACCACCCTTGCACGCTGTCCTCCACCTCCTTCAGCTTCCAGGAGTTTCCTCCATCCTTCGAGTCCTCTAATATTGACTCTTATGACGTCATGCAGAAGACAGTTCCTCCTAAAGATGTGTCACCTCCAGTTAGCTTTATTTTGAAAATTCGTACCCAAAGCTGTTATCTTATCTTCTTAGGACCTCTTCACTTGTCACCCTCTCGGTCCACCTGCATTTTTTTCAATTCTTCTCAAGTACTACATTTTAAAGCCCTTGAAGTATTTACTTTCCATATTGGTAAATTATAACGACAACATCTAAGTCTTGGCTTTTATTATTTCATGTAGCTTCCTAGACTCGCAGGGGTGGTCTACAGTAGCTCCATGGCTTCTTTGGTTCTGACTGACAGCTCACAGCTGACTTCTGACAGTCAACATTTAGGTATAGACCTAGATTTTGACAGTCAAAAGTGACATCTGTTAAACACATGTTTTTTCAGATCATGTGGTTCGGTGTAGGGATACATAATTTGGTTTGGTAACTTTTCAAAGCTTTTAACTGTCAGCTGTGAGCTGTCAGTCAGCACCAAAGAAGCCATGGGGCACCTGTACAATCCATCGATCACCGTTGAAGGGGAGGTTGAGGTTTAAATCTCGGCCAGGAGAACTGAGAATGATTTTCCACAAGTTATTGATCACTCCACGCAAATGCGGATTCACTTCCTCTTAACTATATTTCTCATCCCTACCCAATTAGACTAAGCCACTGATATACAATATATAGAACATAACAAAAAATGTTAGCTTCTCGTATATTAATTGATCCAACATAATTCCAGGTATGCTAACATGTTTAAAACACAAGTGATACCAATTTAATTAAAATCAAGTTTTGCACAATACAATATATATAAAAGAGAAGGCTACATTATATTTAAATTAAGAACTACCAAATCTGTAAGCTAAAAATAAAGTAAATACTTGACTTATCGATTATGAAAATCTATGTCTAATCCTATAAACAAAACAAAGATGTGGTACCCACACTTACCACTACCTTATTTTAAATATTATAATTATATCCTTTACTAATATGGTTAAATCGATAGTATCAATCTTTTTGTGTTGCATTTGATCAGAATCATAAGATGCAGTTTTATCACACTCGTTCAGTGAGTTCGGGGCATGCCACCACACAACATACAAAGATAATATTCAACCAAAGTAATGATCCCAAAACAAGTGGCGTGGATAAATAATAATTGTTATTGTTATTATTATTATTATTATTATTATTATTATTATTATTATTACTTTACAAGTTGTGTAAAAAACTTAAGAAAAAGGGGTATTTGCAGAGTAAATTTTAAGATGATGGTTGCAATAAAAGATAATTTGGAATAGCTTAATTGTTAATTAAATATATTATTATTATGTGTTCTGTCTTACGACAGGTCCATTCCCTTTTCCAGTAAACTTAGACCCCCAATGTTGGCTGTCCTCTACTTCCTCCTTTCAGAATGTTCTCCTTCTTTCAAGTCATCTCATATTTGAATCCTCAGCATTTTATTGCTTTGAAAGTGGATCTTAAACTTACAATAACATATTATAGACTTATTTACTTGTTTATTGAATATCCAGTAGATGGTTTGGGGAGACTTTGGTCTGCCCTCACAAAACTAACTAAATATCTTTAATAAAGTAAGGTTGGTAAGTAGAATTTATAGTTCTTGTTAGCAAATACCGTACTGTAAATTTAAATTATATTCTCGACTCCAAGTTTTTGATTGTTGTACTTACTTATTTATTCCAGATTATTTATCAATACAAATTTATTAGTTTTAGAATTATCACCGGACCAAAGCTTTCACTCACAACAACAATAAATTAAAAGCTTACATCAACTCTGCGTTACACTCGGCTTGAAATTGTTTATTTACATGGACATTATTGGCCTGGATCATTTCTGATTAAACCCTAATGTAGATAAAGAGATGATACAGGTTCCTAATACTGAAGATTGTTGAAATTTTGAATAATATTTGGATAAAAAAAACTGCTTTGTAAAGGCTGTTTTTAACTATCTTAGAATGTCTTCACAGATAAGCACTGTGCACAAATATTTATTCTGTCTTAATAGGGTCAAGACATTTTGTTGCTTTGTCCCCCATCATCACTGCGGAATCGTTCAAATACGAATGCACTGTATACCTTTCTGACACATCGTAGGTGTTTTCTTTCCTCTTTAACTCCCAGACCTGACGCGAGCCAGGAGATGAGCTGTGCACGCTCTTAATCTTTTCTTTGACAGTGGCAGTTTGGCCACGACCTGAAAAACTGTAGTTTTCACAAATTAATGTAAGACAAAAAAAGTGTCACATTTATAGCAATGACAATTTCTCTCTCAATATATGTATCATGCCGAGTTGTAAAGAAAGTGGTGGACAAAAGAACTATTCTGGAGGAAAGATTTAAAACCTGTTGAACAAACTAGGAACAAAGAATATTCCCTTGTTCCAGAGCTATACAGTGTTGTTCAAGGACATGGAGGAAAAGAGGTCAGACCTTGTGAATGCCGAGATGCTATTTGACATCCCTTTGGCCGACTATTCACCATTTCTCAAGGCTGCAGCTGAAATGAGTCACTTGGAGGCTATATACGCCATTTATAGGGCACAGAAAGTAAGAGCCACAGACCATACAACTAATACATATAGAATTAATGATTGCTCACTTGTATGAAAGTACATAATAGATAATATAATAATTAAGGTGCAAAACCATTTTGATGACACGAAATCAACAATTAAACACAAACAGAAAGCTTTATCATGTTTGAGAGCTGTTTGTTATTGTAGGCCTCCTTGTTAATAGAATATATTATGTGAATTAGCTTTGATTAATAAGGAAAAATTAATGACCTAATTGATGAAAATATAAATAATTATGATGGAGTTAATCTTTATTAAAATAAGGTTTAATGAGATTTGATTAGGATCTCGATGAAAAAGAACTTTATTTTATTTAAAAATAATCAACTGATAAAGAAATTTCAAATCTATAAATTATATGTATGAAAAAAGTGCATTGAGCAAAAACATTTAGTAATGAATAAAATGATAAAGTATTAGGAAAAAAGTAGAACACAAATAAAAGAAAAGACACACACACAGATTTACACACACTTCAATATTTCGATGCTATTAAAGCACCTTCCTCAGGAAGTAGTAGTAATTATTCAGTCTAATTACTACTACTTCCTGAGGAAGGTGCTTTAATAGCATTGAAATATTGAAGTGTGTGTAAATCTGTGTTAGTGTCTTTTCTTTTATTTGTGTTCTACTTTTTTCCTAATACTTTATCATTTTATTCATTACTAAATCTATAAATTAATACACTTTTATTTCAATAAGAAAGTACATTGTTAAAAATAAATATTAATTAAATTTTAGTAAAAGTATTAAGAGCATTAATATGCCTTTTCTAACCAAATCATAGCAATTGTCTTCATTAAATCCGATTTAAGTAAGTACATTCAAGAGACAAGATTGAAAAAATATTATGGTTGTTCAAGTAGTACTCTAGATACTGTAGTCACTGTAGTCACTGTAGTCACTGTAGTCACTGTTAGTGTGTGTTGACCAGGTGGCCCGGGAGTTGTGGGCTAAGACACTCTGGGTGAACCTCAACCCTCAGACCCTGCTGGATGGAATGTACTCTAGATACTGTAGTCACTGTAGTCACTGTAGTCACTGTAGTGTGTGTTGACCAGGTGGCCCGGGAGTTGTGGGCTAAGACACTCTGGGTGAACCTCAACCCTCAGACCCTGCTGGATGGAATGGAAAATTTCCAGAAAGAGTTTAGGCGCTTGCCAAGGGACGCCAGACAGATGCCTGTGGGACAGGTCTTGGAGCTCTTCATGAAACAGTTCAGGAACTCTGTGCCGCTGTTCGTTGCCCTCAAGAACGAGGCACTAAGGTGAAAGAAATAATTACCATAACCAAGATATTAAGCAAATATTCTTAATAACATGGTCAACAAATAGTTAAATTTTGAACTTATTAAATTTTAACTCTTATATTTATATATACCCGCCTCGGTGGCGCATTTGGCTAACGCACTTGTCTTGTTGAGCTCGGCTGCTGAGGACGGGGAGATCGAGGTTCAAATCTCGGTCGGGTGAACTGGGGGTGGTTTTTCCTAAAATGATTTTCCACTCTCCCTCCACACAAATGTGGGTTCACTTCTTCTAATTCAACCTTCCCAATTCGTAATCCATTAGAGTAATTAGTACTTAAAGCGTACAACCCGAACGGGTATTAAGATGCGATGCTAAATATTATTATATTATTCTTATATTTATATAACTTATTATTCCACAGCTTTGTAAGACAACAATTCATCATTTTAAATAGCCAAACATTGGTGCTTCTCTTCTTCCTACATGTCAGTGGTCAACGTTTATGCATGTAAAGTGAATTTGTTAGAACATTATCTGACATTTCAAAATATAGTTTTTGTTTACATTTGTTTATTTTTTTGGAATCTTTTAAAATAAATCAAATAATGTTTTGTCAATGTTGGCTTCTTTGTAGCTACACTAGCCCCATGGCTTCTTTGGTGCTGACTGACAGCTCACAGCTGACAGTTAAAAGCTTTGAAAAGTTACCAGACAAAACTATGTATCCCTACGCTGAACCAAATGATCTGCAAAAACATGTGTTTAACAACTGTCACTTCTGACAGTCAAATTTTAGGTATTATACCTAAATGTTGACTGTCAGAGGTCAGCTGTTAGCTGTCAGACAGCACCAAAGAAGTCATGGGGCTACTATATGCATCATAATGTGTTATTTATATGACCATTCGAACACATTCAATTAATTTTCTTAATATGTGGACCATCGTTAAGCTGAGTATGTGAATGTGTAATTAATGGCTTGTCTAACAATTGTATTATTTAATTCCCTGATATATCTGAACTCAGAAAAACAAAAGCAAAATTTAAATGTTCTAATTTACATGTAATTGTAAATTCTTGCTGCCATTGGTTAATAAGATTAACCAAAATATGGCTAACTTAGAATAAGGGAACCACTTAGCATGAAATGCCAACCAAATTAAGCAGGGAGATAAGATAACAAAGCCACTACTGCATCCACTCAGCAGAAAGTAAGCATATTAGTATCTTTAGTTATTTGAAAAGTTTCTTACTAAAGATAAAACCTCCTAAGTTATTTTTTTAAATGATATGTTTCATGAACTCTGTTGAAAGCTGGATTAGTGTTATAAATGAAATAACTAGTGCCTAGCTACATGCGATACATTCTTATTTCCTACCTGATTAACCAGCATTGGTATCGTCACACATTGACTTCGCCAATATACTTTGAGACAGATTGGTCCAGTACCTCCTGTTAGATTAAAATATTAATATAGTTTTGTTAAAAGGTGTCAGAAGACAGACAAAATTAATGGAGGGCCTGCAGAAATAAAGAATTATATAATACTCGCCTCGGTGGCGTAGTTGGCTAACGCGCTAGCCATGTTCAGCTCGACCGCTGAGGACGGGGAGATCAAGGTTCGAATCTCGGTCGGGTGAACTGGGGGTGGCTTTTCCTAAATGGTTTTCCTTTCCCCCTCCACGCAAATTCGGGTTCACTTCCTCTAATTCAACCTTCCCAATTCCCAATCCATTAGCGTAATTAGTACTTAAAAGCGTATAACCCGAACAGATAGTAAGAATAAATAAATAAAAAATATATATATAATGTTGGGATCCTATGTCCAAGCTATGGTGAGTGAATAGAAGGTATTTTGAAATAAAATTGGCTCAAACTTCACTTGTGAGGTATCATAACACTTATTTACAATAAGTCTAAGTGGACAAATCTCTGGTAGGGATAGGTGCTCAGACAAGGAAGGCTGGGTGAGACTTAATCTTGATCATATGCACAGGGATCTGTTTCCATTTCTCTCTACCTGTGTGAATGTTGGCGAGGTCTCAAGGTACACCTGACACAAGTACATAAACAAACATGTAGTTTATTGTTTAAATGGTTTGAATTACATAACCGAGGGTAACAAACCGTTCCAGGCCTCGTCACTGGCAGGAGCTGATGGACAAGACGGGACAGGAGTTTGACATGTCAGCCGAGGTGTTTACACTGGAGAACATGTTTGCCATGGAGCTCCACCGCTACCAGGAAATCGCCGAGCAGATCATCAACAACGCCATCAAGGAGCTCAGTATAGAAAAGGGAGTGAAGGAAATCTCCGACACGTGGACCACGATGCTATTCTCCATCCACAAGCACATCAAGGGCACAGACGACCGAGGATACATCCTCGGAGCAGTGGATGAGATAATGCAGGCTCTCGAGGATAACTCCATGAACCTACAGAGCATGGCGGGCTCCCAGTACGTACTAAATATCACTACTTAGTCTACTTTACTAAAGTTCCTGGTCAAACCAATATTATCACATTATCATGGAAAGTACAATCTATTCTTGGTTATCCTCTTAATAGGAGTGTGAGGGCCTCAGAAAGCCAATATGAAGGTTAATAAGGTGACAACAATTAATGTGTATTTACACGGCCTCAATATATCTCCGGGTAGTGTGCGAAATGTTGATAAAATTGATAAAATAAAAGTAAAAAATAAAGCACCGACACCTTACAATGGCATCACGTAACATAATTTGCGAGCCACTACTGTATTAGCAGGTTCAGGTTACAGACATGTCCAGCTGGACACTCACAGTGTGTGCATTTGTGCAAAGAATGTCTACATCAATATTTTACTGCCCCCTTCCCCATTTCATAGCTATACTCTCTTTTTATGTATTATCTCCCCTTTGTTCAGACGTAATGAATTTGTTTTATTACAACTATAAAAACATAGTTTGTAGGTCCCAAGTTCAATTCCCGTGTTTAGATGTAATTTTATAATTAAAATATTATGTAGATGAGACTATAACCCTAATTATTTTTATGGAGGGACAAAGGAAAACCATTTTTAAATATGCACCCTGTGTTTACCCATTCGGGATTTGAACCCTGACCAACATTCATGGTTGAAATAAACTAAATGAGCTTAGTGTTTAAATCAAGTCAAGTTTAACTTTAAAAATGAACCGACGGTTTAGTTCGGTCCTGGGGTGACCTGGTGGTCTAGGAATAATATGTCAGACTTCTTTGCTGGAGGTCTGAGGTTCAATCCTCAGTCCCGGCACAGATTTGTCTGATTGCAAAACCCTTCCTTCACCTCTGACAAGATATGTATTAATCAAAACTTGTGAATGTGAGGAATGCCTGGCCTCCACCGTGGTTCGTATTCCACGTTAAAATGTAGGTCCTCCATTTCATCTCACAATCACCCTACCATTACACATTAGCGTGTGTATAATACGAACTGGTAGTAAGACACGGTGCTAATAATAATAATAATAATAATAATAATAATAATAATAATAATAATAATAATAATAATAATAGTTTGGTCCCTGACTTACAGTTTTCATTCATAATAACCAGAGAATACTGTCTACCTACTAACCCTCCCCCACCCACAAAACTTAACTTCAGCCCAAGAATTTCCAGTCACTCCACCGCTAATCAAGATGGGCTTTTTGGTTCTCAACTGGACGGACCGGTAGCATCCTCCCTCTTTCACCCTTTTCTTAGTGACACAAATCCTATCTTATAGATTTTTCTCAACATTAGTTCTGTTCAAACAACGTTAACCTCTTGTTTCCTCTTTTCTGTCACTTCCCTCTGTGGGGAGGAGGGGGTAGTAAACTTATATGCTAAACATAATTTACCAAATGATATATTTCATACATAATTAATATATTTCATCTTAAAATAATAAATTAATTGATCGCAAAATGAATTTTATTATTTTAGATATTATATTAAACTAACACTAATTTGTGTTGGAGACACTGACTAAGATGCACGATCCAACCACTGCACCAATCACGAGAGGCGCTGCAGTAGCGCAAGCATCACGAGTTAGCCAATCACATAACTTTCCGTTACACAGTTCTTTTTCCGTCACCAAACCGACCGCGTCGTTTTGTGCTCACGCTAACTTTCTTTTCGTGTTAATTAGCCCACTAAGTGTATTTGTAGATTCTATGTTCGTCTCAGACGTTAATTTTGTGTACTCGACATTAACCTTTGCTAACAGGTTATGGGCCCAGTACTCGTCGCGATAATTATCGTGTGACTAATCGAAGATCGCGAAGCACGTGACTCTAACGGACACTGCGCCATATTTAGTCTAGAAAAACTCGTTAGTACGCTGCGAAAATGAACGCAACCGGCGTAAAGTTCGAAGTTTTAAATAAAGAGAATTATGAAACATGGAAGCTACAGATGCGTGCAGTTCTCATAAAGAATGATGCATGGGGCTATGTGAGCGGGACAATCGTGAAGCCGGAAGCGGCTGCAGCCGAGCCAGCGACGATTGAAGCCGAACGACGGTGGAGAGAAGCCGACCTGAAGGCACAATCTGACATAGTGCTCGCCATGAACCCGTCAGAAATAAAACAGACTAAGGGCTGCGAAACTTCACGAGCAATCTGGGAAAAATTAGAGGGAATATACCAGTCCAAAGGGCCGGCACGGAAGGCTGCGTTGTTGAATAACTTGATGTCCTTGAAACTACAAGATGGCGGCGACATGCATGAACACACTCGGTGTTTTTTCGACATGGTGGATAGGTTGGCAGAACTTGAAGTTGATATTAATCAAGAGCTATTGGCAGTCATGTTTTTGCGCAGCCTACCGGAGAGCTACGAAAACTTTCGTTGCGCCATGTCGTCACGTGACGCATTACCGCCTCTGGAGATGCTTCGAATCAAAGTTACGGAGGAATTCGACGCGCGTAAGGAAACGAGCCGGAACTCAACGCAAAACGCGATGTACGCGGGAAAGTCGGTCGGAAGTAATAGACGAGAAAAGCCCAGATGGGAGAAATTGAACAAAGACTATGGTGCGAAAAAGGACTCTAAAATGAAGTGTTTTAAGTGCAATGCAATCGGACACCGGGCGAAAAACTGTCAGAAGACAAGGATGTCGAACGAACAATCCGCGAAAATCGTCGAAAGCGTGTGCCTAACCGCGACGGACACATCCAATAAAGGTGCACTTAAAATTGCAAACAATGCGGGTCGTGTTAGCTGGTGTTTCGACAGTGGATGCACGTCTCACATGTGTGGGAGTATCGAGTCGTTCGCACAGATCAGTCGGAACTTCGATCATGGAAAGTTAAATCTCGCTAACGGAACCTGCACGGACATTGAAGGAATCGGTACCGTGTCATTTGGGACGAGCGTGAGCGGTAATCAAAAGGTGATCGAATTCAAAGACACATTGTATGTACCAGGCCTACGCGCTAACCTCATTTCGGTCGGTAAAGTTACCGACAGAGGTCACAAAGTGATCTTTAGTGAGGCAAAGGCCGAGATCATCGATCAGGATGACAATGTGCTGCTTATCGCGAAACGGGAAAACGGGCTATATTATTTCCCAGAGTTGAACGACCAAGAATGCAGGAAGATCTCAGGCCCGGATGACGCCGCTATTACTCCAAAAAGGAATTCCATTGAGGATTGGCATTCTCGCATGGGACATCTTAATGTTAAGTCACTACGTGAGGCTATCAAGATGGGATCGATTCGAGGAATCAACATCGAGGACATTAACAAAGATTTTCAATGTAGTGTTTGTCTCCAGGGGAAGATGTGTCGTGCTCCATTTCCAAGGGTTTCAGAGAGAGTGTCGGTACTGGGTGAGCTCATACACTCCGACATTTGTGGTCCAATGCGAGTCGCTTCACACGGAAAGAAGCTCTACTTCGCTACGTTCATAGACGACTCTTCAGGATGGTGTGAGGTGAGATTCATCGAACAAAAGAACCAAGTGATGGATGAGTTTGATAGTTTCAGGGCACTTGTTAGCACCCAACAGGGAAAGTCGATTAAGTGCCTACAGTCGGATAACGGACGCGAATATGTCAACAAACAGTTTGACCAACTGCTCCAAAAACACGGCATCTTGAGGCGTTTGACTGCACCTTACAACCCACAGCAAAATGGAGTTGCTGAGAGGAGAAACAGGACACTGATGGAGATGGCACGTTGCCTTTTAATCCAGTCCGGACTGCCACCGACTTTTTGGGCGGAGGCCGTCAACACCGCAAACTTCATACGCAATAGGTCACCAACAAGTAAACTAAAGGGAAAAACCCCGTATGAGGTTTGGTTTGGGAAGCCACCGGACGTGTCCAGCTTTAGGATCTTTGGGAGCGAAGTCTTCGTCATGGACAGAACGCCAGGCAAGGGGAAGCTGGAAGTAAGATCAAAGAAAGGCATCTTCGTAGGTTATAGCTCAGAGTCAAAGGCGTACAGGGTATGGCTACCGGAGCAGAGGAAGATCGAGGTATCCAGAGATGTGATTTTCATGGACAGGACTACGATCCAGTCATCGAAGAATTGGGAGGACTTCCTCCCGCAGGACAAGTCCCCAAATTTGTCAAGTTCTTCAGTTGATCTTAACGCCACGGAGAGTGAAGATCAACATGTCATGATCAACCTCTCTAATAGTCAAGAATCGCATCATCCAACCGAAGAGCCATTACCAGAGGAACGTTACGACGAGTACGAAGACGCTGAGGGTTTCCAGGGTTTTCCCCCAGAACAACCATTGAACGCTGTAAGAAGAGGTCCAGGAAGGCCGAGGGTACTGCGGACCGGACGTCCCGGAAGACCCCCCAGAGTCTATGCAATGGCGAATCATGTCGTCAAGGATGACTTTGTTTTTATGACTGAAGTTCCAGTTGTTCGAGCAATGAGAAGTACGGATTCAACCGAATGGATGTTGGCCATGGCAAATGAAGTGGAGTCAATTCTTGCAAAGGACACATGGGATCTAGTGGACAGGTCAAGAGCGTCAAGGGTGATCGGCAGTCGTTTTGTGCTACGAAATAAGTACGGGGCAAACGGCGTTCTGGAGAAGCGCAAAGCCAGGATAGTGGCGAAGGGATATGCTCAACAGTACGGCAGGGATTTTCACGAGACGTATGCGCCAGTTGCACGACTAGATTCAATACGGTTGGTTGTTGCATTTGCAGCCCAGAACAATATGCACATACGCCAGTATGATGTGGAAACAGCTTATTTAAACGGGAAACTGGATGAGGAGGTATTCATGGAGGTACCAGATCGTTTTGAAGAAGTCCTAGAGCACATAGTGAGAAGTAAAGGACGCAAGGATCAGACAGTCAGCAGGGCGAGAGCCACACTAGACAAGTTAGCAACAGGTAACAGGGTCTGCCATGTAAAGAAGGCTCTGTACGGCCTAAAACAAGCTGGTCGTGCCTGGAACAAGCGTCTAGATAAAGAGTTGCGCACCATGGGCGCGAAACCCACCAATGGAGACCCGTGTGTGTATATAAGGCATTGGAACGAAGAGATCATGATCATCATCATCTACGTCGACGACATCTTGATAATATGTCGTGACCCTGAAGAAACTACCCGTTTCGGGGACAGACTTGGAAAGATGTTTGAGATGAAGGATCTGGGTGATCTGAAGCGCTGTTTGGGGATGGATTTCTCCAGAAACTGTGGTGGGATATTTGTAAGTCAAAAGACGTACATAAAAGACATCCTTCAACGCTTTGGTATGTCGGATTGCAAGCCTGTTTCAACCCCACTAGACGTCGGGACGAAGCTGGCGAAGGGTGAGGTATGGTCAACTTCAGATGGTGAGAGACCCCCATACCGAGAACTAGTTGGTTGCTTGTTATATTTGTCAGTGGCCACACGCCCGGACATATCTCATGCAGCTAGTGTGTTAAGTCAATTTAACGACTGTTTCAACGGTACTCATTGGAGCGCAGCAAAGAGGGTGCTTCGGTACCTCAAGGGCACTGCTGACCAGGGAATCTCCTACAAGCGTGGGAAAGGCTCATTGACAGGCTACGTAGATGCTGACTGGGGAGGATCACTTGATGACCGGCGTTCCTTTACAGGATATGTTTTCGTCATGAATAGAGGTGCGATTGCTTGGGATTCAAGGAAGCAACAGACTGTTGCGCTATCTACCACAGAGGCCGAATACATGGCCCTGAGTGAAGCAGCCAAGGAAGCTGTGCACCTCCAGCGTTTCCTGCTAGAGCTTGGAAAGGAGGAATTTGGACCACTTCAACTGCTCAATGACAATGTTGGGGCGCAGAGGCTGGCAACCAATCCTGTCTTTCATGCACGTACCAAACACATTGACATTCGTCACCATTTTGTACGAGAGATTGTTGAGTCGGGTCAACTGGTGCTGGGACACGTGGCATCGGAAGAGATGCCAGCTGATGTATTAACCAAGGCTTTGACTAAATCAAAGCATGGACACTGTGTTGATCTCCTGGGACTGATAAAGGCACCTGATGAGTCTTCAGTTGTTGTCTCGAGGGGAAGTGTTGGAGACACTGACTAAGATGCACGATCCAACCACTGCACCAATCACGAGAGGCGCTGCAGTAGCGCAAGCATCACGAGTTAGCCAATCACATAACTTTCCGTTACACAGTTCTTTTTCCGTCACCAAACCGACTGCGTCGTTTTGTGCTCACGCTAACTTTCTTTTCGTGTTAATTAGCCCACTAAGTGTATTTGTAGATTCTATGTTCGTCTCAGACGTTAATTTTGTGTACTCGACATTAACCTTTCCTAACAATTTGTGATCAAAATTGCAGCAAAGAATTTAAAATAACATAAATGTATTTTTAATTACTTTCTTTTTTCAAAGATTTTATAACTTTTGGATCTGGAATTTTACTCTCAAATTGAATTTAAAGAGAACAAAAATATCTGAGTAGAAATAAAATTTTTAAGTTTGGCATACCCTTAAAAAGAGGATATTCCCTAGTAAAAATAAAAGTATGGAAACCATATTTACCTCAATGAAACTACCAACTTCCTTAGCCAGAGAGTTGGTTCTCTTAGTAGCCAGGTACTGCCCATTAAATAAAGAGAAAATTCCCATCTGAAATTTCAGAATGAATATCATACAATATGAAATATTCTTTGGTGTTCATTTCATATGCTTTATTCTGACTTCATCATACTCGTTATATTTAAATATATTCTTCATGATAATCAAGTAAAACTATATTATGGTATTAAAATATCTCACATTTATTTAAAAAAAATAATATTGAGATAAATCATTAACAAATTTGATGACGTTTTTAATCACCTGTGTAGGTTTGTTGGCCCATTTCTACCTATCGTCCAAAAGTGGGAGAAGGGTTTATCCATGATAGGGGAAGTATTGGACGAGTGGTTGGCCGTTCAGAGAAAGTGGCTTTATTTAGAAGGGATATTTATCTACGGTGACATTCGCTCCCAGTTACCAGAAGAGGCAAGGAAATTTGATGATATTGATAAAGCCTTTCGCAAGGTAAGATTACTATAAATGTTATTCTTGAAACGTTGTGCAAATTTGACCTAGAATTAAAAAAAAATCATAACTCTAACATAAAAACAAATAAACACATATTACATTTGTTCCTCTAAATATTCTCCCTCCCATAGATTACACTTGTTTCAGCATATTGTATGTTTTTCTATTTGTTTAAAATTCTTTATTTATAATGAGGTCAACACCAATCATGGATGGACTGCTTTTTTGACCTCTTTAAAAACAATGGCATTCAGAATTAAAGTGATCTGGGATGAAACTGTTGAATAAGTTGTATAGTAGCACCTAACTCAGAAAAGTGTTTTATTTTGTTTTGTCAGTTGGCCTCACTGTGTACGATACTTTTAGTGTTTGTTCTAACATGGATTTAGTTTATAACTTTCATTGTATATTTGATCCTGTCTTGAAATTGTTGACCATGGCTCAAAGTTAATATTGTATGTGATACTCAAGAGTGATGGAGGGAGTATTTTGGGCAATTGTATGGTGAGCACCTAGATAAAATAGCAGTAAACAGGGAAATGTTTTGATGAGTGTAGAAAACTTTGGAAGTGTTAGAGAATGGGAAAGCTGTGGGTTTAGATAGGATCATTAATGATATGCCTCAGTGTAGTGGTATGGTACATTTTACCAAATTATGCGTAGCATTAGGCTACAAGAATAGAAGAAATATGCATTACTTACCCCGTTTCAACCCCCCATGCATACCCGAGACAAAGTTTAGACTGTTCGCCGCGGCAAGTTTCAAGAAACACCCACTAGAGTTGTATGTGTTGTGAACTTGTGGCAAAGAACACAAGTTGTGAAGATATGATGCTCGTCGATGTTCTCGAACAGTCCCGGAGCTCTGAGAATAGTGTAGAAGCAATTGTAGTCATGCGTATTTTCTTCTCGAGTGTTCCATATGTTTTTCTCCACCCAATATCCCGTTATCAAATGTGCTCTGGGTGGTTTTTCATATATAGTGCCGACAGGGCACCTTGTCGACACTCTTGGACTTGGTTATATTTAAGGAAGGACAAGCTATGGCTTAGTATAGACAAAATGTAAGATTGAAATTCTCTTTGGCTTCATAATATTATTTAATTTGGTATAACTATGTTTTTTTATTTAACTTTTCAAAATTCTCTTTCGGCTATGACGTACATACTTTACATAAAAAGATCTGTTGTGTAATCCATTAAATTAGATGTAATTAAATTGAGTTGAACTTATCGATTGTTAAGAGCGTTTGAAATAAATAATTAATAAACTCTCCAACATTTTTCGAAGCTGTCAGAATAATTTAACTAACTTCTCCGTTGAACGCTTCATGTTCATTTGCAATATTTATATCAAATTAAACTATATATTAAATAAATATCAACATAAAACCACTTCAAGCATTCCTTAATGTTATGACTCACCATACCCTTAGGTCCTTTTATATTTATGTGTGCTATCCTTATTTTAATTTTTGAGTATATTCTTTTCTACTTACAAGTTCTAAGAGGATGGCCGTCTATAAATTTACTCCCGCACCTGGTGTGAGTTGTGTGGTCTGAGATTTCGAATGTTTGAACTCGGATATTCAAAAACTGAACTCCAACCGCTCACTCCTATCGCCCCTTTTTTCTGCTCCTTTTTGTTTATTGGTTTTTTGGGCCTCCTATTTATATCTTATGTTTTGGTTAAGGAAGGTTCATATGTGAGTTGTTAAATGTGTGTTCTGGGATTTCGAATGTTCCTAATCAATAGAAGAATGTTGTCATTGTTACTTTGTACAAAGGCAATGGCAGTAAGAGACATTGTTAGGAGAACCATGGGGCAATTACTTTAATGAGTATTCCAGGCAAATATTTGGGAAAGTTTTTGTTGAAAGGGCGAGGGAAAAATATGCAGACAAGAATTGGGGTGTGCATAAAATGGGGTTTAAAGCCAGGTAGAGGTTAAATTGATCAAATATTTGCATTATACAAGTGATTGAGAAGTGCGGAAGAAAATTTATCGTCCTTTCATTATTCTGTAGAATGTTTACCTAAAAATGAAAGGAACTTGCAGAATGCATTTGATAGTTTGAATGTGGTGACAGGCAGAATGGATCTTCATATAAATGTTTACAAAAGTAATGTAGTAATTTTGATAAGGTCGGATTAGGAAATAATTGTCGACTTAGTATAAAAATGGAAAACTGTTAGAACAAGTGAATGATTTTGTTTATCTGGGAAGAATTTTCAGTAAATATGGAAGGAATGGATGGTAAAATCAACAGACAGGTATCTCGAAGAGTAGTTGGATGATTGTGGATTATTGCATAGAATGAAGTAATGTTGAAAGAGGCAAATATGGCAGCATAGAAAAAAATGTGTTGACGACAAAATTGGTTTAAGGATATGAAGTGTGTATATGTTAGGGAAAAAATAAAAGCAATTTGAATGTGGCCGGAATTAGACATCTAAGAAATGTATATGGAAAAACTTGTATTGGATGAGTCAGTAACGAATGGTAATGAAGGAGTGCAGTTTTAAACTGACTCCAATAGATCACTGTGAAAGAAGGGTCTTTTGTTGGCTTTGGCATGTTGAGACAATGAGAGTGGATCGAGTGACGGAGCAAATATATGAGGCTAGTGTGTTTGTGTGGATCAAAAGGAAGGGGTAAGCTTTGTAAGATGTGGCTAAATGTGGTAGACAAATGTGGCAAAAAGAGAAACATAATTGTTTTAAGAATATCAGAGCAATTCAAACTCAGTGTATGGATTTTGTTGAAGCAAAGAGTATAAAAATATAGGGAAATGTGGAGAAAGTTGGCGAGGATTTATAAGAATGGAGTTGTTTTTTAATCCATATGCACAGGTGTTGCCTACCCCATAAGGGAATGGCGTGATTATATATATACACACACACACACACACATTGATGACTCTTTTCACACAATCTGGGCTGGGTATTTTCTCAGTTTTGACTCTACCTATAACCAGTAGGATTCTCTGTCAGATTTTTAGAAGAAGCTTATACATGGAGGTAAAAAAAACGAAATAATTAGGAACGCTGTACTGTGTAAGGACCCCGTCCAATTCCTCATCACGTGTTGACATTTTTATGTAAATACAGTGGATTGATCACTTGCACACAACTCGTTAAAAGTAAATCGCAACCGCATCTGTAAATGTTGACATCCTACTGACGTTATAATAGAAATGGCATACTCCAACTCGACTCATGAGAGATATTAGTTCCGATAGTCATTTATTAGGTGTATGAGGTGTCGAGGCCCTTCCCTCTAGAGACTTGGGTTGGATGTACGACGGCATACTATAAATGAAGACCTCTTTATCGAATAATTGTATTTTCATGATCGGTGCCACAGTTATAATCACAAAATTATAGCTAAACACGGAGTTCTGGTTTATATGAAGGTATAAAAGGTCAATGTCTTCTTGTAGTTATTTTGGCTTGCCTATTTAAACCTACCAGAAAACTGCAATGGCTGTCCTTCTATCCTAACTTACGGGATATGTTAAAAATTTAACGTTATTTTGCTTCTGTTCAAAATAAGGTATCTAATAAAGAGATAGAACGACAGCTCTGTGAATGTTTATAGCGCCAGATATGAAGGTAGTGAAACATATATCCATACCAATGACAAGTCTGAATTCATAAACAAGCTAGTGATTGTTCCAATGTATGTTATTTATAAAGAACGCGCCAAACATATACATCTGTTTCTGATAGGAGTGCGCGAGAATAATAGCTACCATTTCAGTTCTATTAAACACCTGTTTCCGCTGTTGTATTATTAACTTTCAAGGTCTCTTAAATTGAACCAATTTTTTTCATCCTATCTCTGACTGGTTTTTTAAGCAAAAATAAACTCGAAAGATAACAAGACTTGTGCCAAATTTGGCCCTGTGAGGAGTACTCAAGGGGAGGATAAATTCCTTTAATATAAGCAGTATAGGAAGCAGTAAAAACCGGATTCATTGTCCACTTGAATCTGGAGATTTTACTGAGTTCATTAGAGACGTGCAACCCTGACACGAAAATATCCTAAAGGGCGAAAGTACAACATCATATTGCTTTCTCAGTCAGTATGTACCTCAAATGGTAATTTTAAAGATAATCTCTTCTAGTATCGTAATTTCACGGGAAAGTATTGTACGGTATATTCGCACTATGGATCATTGTCACGTGATAAGAGTTTATCGTTGGAGTAGCCATGCAGGGTGCAATCATAATTATAAGAACCCGTTCAACTTGGTCTCATCTACTTTTAAGGATACACATTTTGTTAACTTCTTTCTCCTCGAATCGTTAGTCACACATTAAGATATTGATCCATTCACAGGAAATAAAATAATACCGTCCTTGAGAATAACCTCCTATTGGCTAGCGTAGAACACGATGATTGGTGAATGTTATTTTAATAGTGTAGGGTTGAATAGGAGTAAGGACAAACTTGTTCTGTAGTAAGTATTCTGAAAATTGGCAGAATATTTGTATAGTTTAGAAAATGAATTTTGGTTAAAGTCACATTTAATATCATCGTAAGGGTACATAATAAAATGTAGGTAGAGTCTACCAGCTCGAAGTAGAAAATGATGAAATATGTTTCTATCCGAATCAGTCATATTGTTATGAGGTACTGAAGGGTGAAAACGACATAGCGAGAGAGTCTAAGTTACCACAGCCCATTCGTGTTGCATGGAAGCTGGCACTTCCGGACACTTTCGCAGCTCTTATATGTATGAAATGGTAAGTCATCCACTCTTGATGAAGTTGAGCAGGTTGACCAAATTCAGTTAATAAGTATTGATGTGAGGTATGCAACACAATATTATCCTCATTTCTATTTTAGAAGGCGTCTGTCCCTTTCCTTCTGTAATGTTATTTTCTGTCATCACACAATTGAGAAAAAGCTCTTGCTTAGCTATATCAGTAGGAGAGAATATGTCGTAGCATTCACGCGTACCACATTTTCAGATACGTCTCTTCCCCTCTCCGTATTTAAAGATAGTTCTTGAGCGGTGTCAAAATGCCTAAATCTCTCGATTGAAATACATCTACCTCGTTGATCTCGTAAGAGATTCTTGAAAAGAGCTTAGGTATCCCATTATTGACGATTCTTGAAGTGCTTCTGGGAACTTCATTATTCAGTTGTAGTCTTAGTGAGGTAAGATGTACAAACCCATTGATTTTGCTGGATAGATATCTCAAGTTCATTTCAGTTAGCTAACAGTCCTAGAATATATGAAGTGTAATAATGATAGTGGAAACTGGTCAAGGTAGTATCAAAGGTGGCAGTTTCCCCACTACTTGGTATATTGACACCATCATCCATTTTATTTTCGTTCATTGTTTCGAGGGAGAGAATTTCTTCTCGTTTTATCTACTACAAGTCCCATCTCTGACTCATTCCAGGTGCAGGTGAAGCGATATAATCTCCTCTCTAAAGGTGATGATATCTCCTTGCTCGTCAACGAGTCATACTGAGGTAGACTCTATGACTCGTTGTTACTGGAAGGTAACATATATCTTATTGCTAGGAGGGACAGCCATGTTGAAATTGTGGGGGTCACTAACAAGACTGCACTCGAGTCTGATCACATTCACATGAAGGATATTGTAAACAGCCTATCCTAGAGTATACTGATACCAGGGCATACACAGATTACATTTATATTGTGTGGGAAGTGACTACCTTACTTAGTGACATATCAGTTATAAATATATATTAGCGGATAGAATTCTCTGGAAAGTATAACTCTATTCAATTATATTCAAACAATATTCCAAATTAGCCATTAAATTTTTAACTCCAATGGCTGAATATATTGAAACTTGAATTAACAAATAAATGTATCTTATATGAGCTAATTTTTTTACTTGAGTGATGAGAATGTACTTCTTCATGCATTTGGAATGTTGCATTTTGTTTGGTATCCTCTACTCCGCCCCCCTCCCGCTAAGTGAACATTTTAATAGATGAACTGGGACCACCTCTTGAAGTCATTGGAACTATTTTAATTCTTTATGGCTACATATTTATGAATGTTAAGAAATTAATATTAAAAAAAAAGTTTTCCTGTAAAAAGTTGTAAGACACTTACACTTAGAATATCGAAACAAATTCTTGCAATTCATTGATTGTATTTAGGCTTTGTAACTGAATGCCAAAGGTACTCTGGTAGGTGTAGTTGGTGGGAACCCATTGCTAAAACTTGTTTGCAAAAGCAGACTAATCCATCCTTTCCAGAGCAGCTAGATTGATGTTACCACTCTCATACATAGTTACAATCCCCCCTCCCCCGGAATATATTTCTCAAAGGGTAGGAGACTGAGGAGATTGAGACCTAGGTTCGAGGGGGCTGGAACATTGCCATGGTGTCCCTTAGTATAGGCATCCACCCCAGCACCAGGGAACAATATTAAACTGTCAATCACAATCAGACAGTGGCTAACATGGTGGCAAACTCTTTAATCACGGATTCAACTGTTTCCCCTTTTTAAAATATCTTTAAAATAGGTAGAGAAAAACCACAAGGACACATATGCTATGGATAAATTGTAACAAATGATATTGAAAGTTTCTCTTTACATTCTATTTCTAGTTCTCTCTTTGTAGCATCCAAAAGGGGCAGATGCCAACAAAATACTTAAAAAAAAACTAAAGATATGGGGGGAGTTTAACCCAGAGCGAGTGCCGAGGAGTTCTAGGTTGTAAATGCTTAACACACACATTACAGTCCCACAACTCGCAACCCTCGAACTAGTTGTGGATATAATAAATATGAACCTCTATCTCAACCAGACAGCAAGAGACTGCAGCATTCCTAAAGTTCATATAAAACTAAAATGTTTGACGAACAGTCCTTGGGAATGATGGGGCATATATCAGAAAGATACCAAAACAGATTAAGAAAGATTGATATTTATTAATAACGCTCAATAGTTGCGTAACAGTTTGAATCAGAGTATACAATATAATATAGGTAAAAAGTTATGACTCGAAACTTATGAAATATTCCATATAAAGGTTAACATAGTATTCTTTACAATGCGTATAGTGTACGCGAGACTAATTAATGACTTTATAAACATAGTCATATGGTGCTACATAAAGAGGTAACTCAATAAGGTAAACAATACCTCTATCATGAAGAGGCGACCTTCTAGTAACACTAAACCTATAAATATTTTATATTTTTAATATCAAATATTTAAATCCTACATTTACTACAAAAGGTTTGCTCAGAATAAAAGGAGCTTTGTAAATGACAATAAACCATCTTAACCTAGCAATGAAAGATACCCCTTAAGAATTAACGTATTACAAACAAATTTAAATATCAAATAGTTAGCCATTAGAAATGGCGCGAAAAAGTTTGTTTAAGATACAACTTTATTCTCAGAAAACAATAAATTAACGCCAAGACCAAGAAAATGGTATTCGTGAAAGTTATCAAAAATTCCTAAATACATCATGACCAAAAACAAATTATCCAACCTATCGTAATATAAATGACATTACTTTTAATTAGGCGCAAAGACCTAGTAATACAAAAGAGTAAGGAAATTTTCCTAAACATACGATGTAATTTTATGAATTTTAAAAGTGTGGCCGAAAAGAGAATTTAGAAAATTAATTAAGGTATAAAAGTGTCATAAGCCAAAACAGAATTTAGATCTTACATTTTAGACGCAGAAAAGCCGGAGCTTATGTAAACCCTGCTAAGACACAGGCCCAATTGTGTCGTTATCGACACAGAGACCAGAATATATACAAAACTCAGTAGAGGATGAAAGGGTAAGGGGTAGGACACATTCTGGACTATACTGGAACAAAAAAGCAAGCATGCTGTTCTTCGCGAACTTTCTCGTAACGGAGACTAGTCACTGCGCATGACCAACCAGGCCTAGGCTTCGCTTAGCTTGCCAGACATTACACGCTCTTAGTGTCTTGTTCTCCCGGGTCAGTGAATGTTCGTCCGGAGTTTTGAGCCGTTGTTCCAAGTAAGTCTCTTCTATTTGTTTTGTTTTAACTTCTCCCTTATAACGTCCAATGCTACATCTCCATGATAGTAACTAATATCTAGCCTCCTTTTTGTTTCATTGTAACTCTTAAGTACAAACAAAAGCCACCTAAGTGCGTTGATTAGGATACTCCTGATAAGTGATGATTTAATTGTAATCCTGGAGTTTTATGCCCCACAGATTTTATTTTTAACTAAGAATATAATTTTAAGTTTTAAGTGCACATTTCAAGGGAAAGTTAGAAATTGATTACAAGGCTATGCTCAAACCAGCAAACGTATAATTGCTCTTTTGCATGCTTCACCTGATAACATTGAAATTGGGAAGTGCCGGTATAACATATGTTTTATTTCAGAATAGTTTATTTCAATTATGTTGTATTTTTTTTACTTGGTAAAACTGTTTAGTAGCATCATTTACATTAGCCTGAAGGGCTGTCTGGTTCCAAGTTCTTTAAATAATTAAATTAGGTTTTACCTAGATATTAACCAATACATAACTTATTACTGATTCAAAAGTACTTATAAAAATAATTATATTTAATCAATACATAACATATTTGTTTACAGATAATGCTGGAGACTGCAAAGAAACCAAATGTTAAAGTCTGTTGCCATTTTCCCGGAAGGTTGGCAGATTTGCAAGGTCTAGGATATGGACTGGAGCGATGTCAGAAATCCCTCAATGATTATTTGGACTCGAAAAGGAATGCCTTTCCGAGGTTTTTCTTCATTTCTGACGACGAGCTCCTGTCAATCCTCGGCAGTAGTGAAGCATCCTGTGTTCAAGAACACATGGTGAAGGTTAGGAGTTCAAAATTGGATTCCATCCTAAATGCTTTATATTTCCGGGAAAGTATTGTGCCCTTTAGTCAAACTCAACATGAAATGAACGAGTTCAAGTATTTACACACGCCATACCGGATAACAATTATGATAGAAGCTTTGAAATTCAAATTTTTCCTCTCCCCCCCCCCCCCACCCCCCCCCC
>CABFVX010003766.1:15150-39540 GCA_902151425.1 Timema shepardi | reverse complement strand
ATATTCATCATTTGGATGTTAAATATATTTTTTTTAAAGTGATCAAGTCCTATATAAGTTTTGCCCGTCTCACTTAAAGTCTAAATTAAAAACAGCAACTTGATATTGTGGTCGTCAGATGTTCGACAACATCTGCAGCCTCAGACTTGGCCTCGATTCCCTGAACCGGACAATAGCGTCTGCCATGAACTCGTGTGAGATGGAGGTGATGGAGTTCCGCCAGGATGTGTTTGCCGAGGGCAGAGTGGAGGACTGGATGAACCTGATGCTACAAGAGATGCGCCGCACCAACCGATATATCACCAAGAAAGCCATCTTCAATTACGGAAAGGTCCGGAGACCGAGGTATGACTGCATTACCACTCTACTAAGTATAAGAAGACTATAATAGATGGTGTTGCTAACGTCATACAAACTAGTGAATTCCAGCCATCGGGTTGGCAGCATTGCTGGTTTGTTTAAACAATTGGGAGGCTGGCTGACCTGTAATCAGTCAAGGCTGCAAGCAAACTTTTCCTAGAACTGATAGAGATAAGAAGTGTAATGCCCACCTGACTGTGAAATGTGCAGATGGCCCAAGTTGGCTGCGGGGAGAAAAAAACGTTGAGATACAATCATGCTCTCGAGCATAAAAATTATCCTAGCCATCCCAGCCAGCCAGACGCTTCTGTCTGACACGTCCGAAATAAGCCAAAAATCGATCGGGGAATTCTAGAGGCCGAAAATGTTTACGATTACAATATTTTCTCTATGATGTTCGAATACTTAGACTTTAAAAAAGGAGAGAGTGAAATCATAGTTTTGTGTAAAAATACAGTCTGTTGAAATGTACACATGCCTCCCAGCATACGGTGACATTTAACTTCCCTATCCCCCAGTAGTGTGAATCTTTCGGTAGTTTGGATGGGTAATAAAATGTGCTTTTCTTAGAAGCTCTCAAAAATAGCAATTTACAACATTAGTGGTCACATTTTCTAAGAAAGCGCATTTCTCGCATTTGTGCAATAGACTGCTTTGTCATTGACGGAGAGGTGGGGGTTCAAATCTCTGCTGAAGGTATTTTGGGTTCAATTGTTTACTTCTCTTTTCCCACACAAATGTGGGTACATTTCCTGTAATTAATTCTAACTTCATCACCACCACTCTAATCGTAATTAATATACATTCATTCAGCCCGGACGGGAAGTAAAACCCCGTGATTTTTTGCCATATTTATGTTGATTGCTTTTATTTCTCATTTGATCTAAAACTACTGACTCTAGAGTATAAACAATATCAACATAGCTCTATCACTGCCCGGTTTCGCTAGTTATTTTGCCTCATGAAAAAGGATCATGAACTAAAAAGTGAACCTTTGGTCTGGAGATTATCAATAGTGACAAAAGATTAGGGTGGAAGAATATGATATATTAGTCTATTAGAGGCCTCGCACAGTGACAAGTATGCCAAACCTATTGACCAATCACATGTGATTAGTTGGTCAGTTTGAATCCCAATCGAGTCAAGTTCTCTTAGTCCTAAATCCTAATTAGACGTGAATTAATGTGGGGTACGATTCAGAGTGCTTGTGAAACCTGAAAAAATAATTTATACCAATATTTCACGAGTTTTGGTCAGTTGTGTACCCATTTTGGGGGCCATGGCCTAAGGGGCGATCCTTAAGTTAAGTAGGGATTTTAGGGGGGTAAGGGAGGTCTCAGTATTTCACTACGTTTTCTTACGAGGGGGTGGGGAGTCGGAATTTATCTTAAGTAAGGATTTTTATAGGGGGGAGGGGGGTGTTATGAAAAATCTTACTATACCATACATGGGGCGAGGAAGGGTGAGAGCGGGGGTCGAAAATCATGAAAAAAGTCCTAACGTAATTTAAGGATGGCCCCTAACCATCATACCCCTTCCAACTCTTTATGAAATAAAAGACATACATATTTGTTGTCTTGCAAAGTATAAACGGTCAATCCAAATGTTAACATAGCTCTAGCAGTAAGTAACAAAACATTAATAGATGGAAAGAAAGTCTAATAAATTTCATCACTTTACGTCAAAATCTGTGTTAATTTGCCTACCAGACTTAAATACAGGGGCGATTGTTTTAAATGTGGTGAACTAAATTTAGGAGTACTGTATATTGTATTTGCATTATATTTTATGATTCATAAAACTCATTGTTACATCACGTACCACAGTTTGGGAATCACTTATCTATAGTCTAAGCCAGACGTTCTCATTGGGGTGCCAACGCACCCGAGGTGCAGCGAGAAAGTATGGAAAGTTAATAATTGAGTCTATATAAATATTGCACTAGAAAAATATTCTTGCTTTGGTTAATTTTTATTTTATTTTTCTATGATTCCTTTTTTAATTACAAAAACATATTTTTATTTTTATTACCAATGTCATGTATTGAGTGTTTCCTAAACTCAAAACACATGGACATAAGGACGTTTCATACTAAAATGGCGTGAAATATAGGGGATGTATCAAAATCTACCGCCCTGATATAGGTAGAGATGGAGAAACAATGCTTTATGCTCTAAAAATTGTGTGTGTGAAATCATAGTGTTGAGGAAAACTACATTAGTTCAGGATGATACACGATGCTTTCATTCATATGTGACACATCACCCATACCCGTACTCTCATAAATGTAAACATATAATTATGAACCCCGTACACCCCGTTCCTTATTCTATCGATAGATTATAGCCTACTAAAAATAAATTCAAGTTTCCCTACAAATTTAACACCTCTAGGCCAGATTATTTAGTTTTAATTTTAAATATATGTACATGAATGGACTTTATACTTTAAACGTCAATGTTATGAACCAGAACATGATACACCCAAACATATTCATGTAAAATATAGAACACCCGATTCCCCAGCCGTCAATCTATCACTATGTAGGGGGAAAAACCTAATTTCATCACAATGATCATTTTATAAATGGTGGGAGCAAACATAAAGCCCACAATTCAGTAAGCATACGTACTGTTATGAAATTAATAGTATAAAAATATACATTTATTTATTTAAATTTTTGCACTAGAGCCTATTCGATTTTTAAAATATTATTTAATAATAATGCACCATAAATAATGTGTGTGTGTGTATATATATAGTTGAATACCACCTATACGTGGGAATAAAACACATATCCAGGTGTTATTTACATTATTATATTCAAATACATACCTGTGAAAGGACTTGGATACACCCCAAATAATAGTTGCTTTGTACTAACTTGTAAGTTAGTTACAGAGCTGATTACAAATAAATGTCATTCACGCTAACTTTGATCAAAAAATACATTGCTATAAAAATTAGTGTCATCAATATAATATATTTTCTCTTTTCATACAAGCATTAAATTGGGAGCCACTGTTTAGTAATAAAAAAAACTCCTTGTGTAGGTTCCATATTTATTGAATGTCCTAAGTAGTTTATATAGATTAGATGTCAATATCAAGTATAAAAACAGTTTTTTTAATAATAGGTAAGCTGGTGCGAAACTTTGAAATCTAAAGTTTGAAATTGAATCTTACTACAACTCGAATTCAATTAGAAATTTAGAATAATTTTTGTATTCATTCCCAAATTTAAAATACTAGTATTGGAAAGATATAAATTGATTTGAAATCTCGAATCTAAATATATCTTAGATTTGGATTTGATGAGTTTAGTTTTAGAATTTGAGTTTATCATTCTTACTTGTAAATAATTACAGTCATACCAAAAACCATTTGCTAAGTCGAGTGAATAAAGAAATTAACTTGAGTTTCAGGATGTAAAGGAATCATGTGGATGAAAGTTGTTTGTGACAGTGAATATCTTCTTTATTTTTTAAAAAAAGTGGCTAGGATTACCCTTTTTTAAAATATCAATCAACCTCTGTAATCTTTATTTGATGTTTCATCTTTTGAGATGAGTGTTATTGCATGTTAATAAACCTAAAATGTGTCATTTTTTATTATTGAGTGACCTGGTAGTCTAGGGGTAAGGTGTCAGACTTTTGTGCTAGGGGGCCGGGGTTCAATCCTCGGTCCCGTCACAGATATATCTGATTGCCAAATCCTTCCTTCACCTCTAACAAGATGTATATTAATCACAACTTGTGAATGTATAGAATGCCAGGCCTCCACCGTGGTTCGGATTCTCACATTCCCCCTACCATTACACATTAGCGTAAGTGCGTACAACCTGAACGGGTAATAATAATAATAATAATAATAATAATAATAATAATAATATTAATAATAAAATGACTATCATAATATTTTGAAATATTTTATTATTGGTTTGGAGCTTGGAAACTTAGTGAAATATTCAACACTGATTCTATTTGAAATATTATCATAGTAAGCTTAAAATACATTTTTTGATTCAGATTTGAATCTATTTTTAAAATAAAATATTCAATCCAATTTTTTTTATATAAGCAGCGGACTCGACCAGGATTAAATTTTTTAAGCATAAGATTTGATTCAATTTAGCCAAGATTTGAATTCTATCTTAAATTGAAAATAATGATGGATTCGCATTGGCTTAATAAAGGGCTTAGTAATAATAATCTTTTTTATCTAGTTTTATAGATGTTGAAAGTTAACAGTCTGTAATCAATATCTTGCTCACGTTTCATGGTAGAAACAAAATATTTTTTTCCATTAGGGTTCTCTGTATTTGTGTATATGTTTTCGCCTCATTGAACAAAAATGGTCAAATATAGAAGATTATGGATTGAACCAATGGGAGAGGCACTGGAGAAAGTGACCCTCACCCCTCTGAAAAATGAGATGAATTGAAAACATTATGACGGTTTTCCATATTTAATATCTGCAGCGTTAGAATTTTGTATCACACTTAACAACTGGATTCGAGGCCATAAACAGAAATTTATTTTGGGAGTTGTATTACTTTTGGTAGCTCATTGTCAACTGTCAATGACCCCAGCAGTTGGCAAGATATTTTTTAAGCATTGAATCCTTCTTGAAACAATTTTTTTTAATATAACAAAACTTTTGTCGGGAGGTGTTTGGTAATAGCCTAAGAGCCCACGACGGCCAGACCTTCGTTATTTTATAAAAGCAGAAAATTTCTCAGAGCATGTCCCCAACCCAGGTAAGAACGAGCAGCGATTATGGAGTTGGTGTTGTGGTTACTTGGGCAGGTAACAGGTAGTAAAGGTGTATAAAATAGTACCTCAAATTCGTTAAAGCATATAGCTTAATTTTTGTATATTTTCTTTGGAATAACATTGGAAATCACGTCATCCATTGCCGAACACTTAGTACGGTTGCAACCCCCTGCCAGACACCCCTAAACTTTAATAAATTATAATTATACTTTCGTTATAGTATAAAAGTTGGGTTTTACATATGTTACTTGGGGACCTATAAAAAAATGTTACCTCAATAGCCGGACAGTTATAATGGTTTTTACATCTTGCCAGACACATTGAAAGTCTGCTGTAGGTGCGAGCGCGAGGTGACAACTGTTCAAGCGGGTGCGAGTGAGATAGGGAGTTTAGTCTATTGCAATTGTTTAAGAAATCCAATGAAAAGAATAGTTTTATTACGTTCATAGCTATCTTATATAAAGTAATAAATATTATTATATTATTATAAAGTAAAAAAAAAAGTATTATCACATGTAAACATTTTTTTTATCATTTCTATGATTTTCATCTTTGTCGTCAATATTTTCATTATCTTCGTCACTACTACTCCAGTCCGTGGCTTGATCGTCGTCAATATCACCTTCTCCATCAGTTTCTTGAATCAGCGCAATTAGAGTACACCATAACTGGGCCTGAGCAAATTCGATCAAGTGACTTCGCAAAAGAGTTTAAAAAATTAAATTTTAAAGAAGCTCTGGTTAATTTTTTTTATTTCACATTGGGCTACTGATGAAGTCGTACCATTTATTGGCAACAAAATTATCCACATAAATTTCAGAAAATGTCATTCTTTCACTGTTAATGATTCCAACAAAGTTGTCTCAAGTGTTGATGAAGAGTTGTCATGCCCAGCACACGAGGAAGCAGATACTAAGATAGTATACCATGCATGTAACATCAACTATCAAGCAGAAATAGTAATCAGAAGTGTTGATACTGATATTGCTGCTATAATGCTTGGTCACATGCACCACCTTAAAAATGATTCGGTTGTTTGGATGCTTACGGGTACTGGACATAATTTAAGATATGTGGACCTAACCAAAATACACGCCGAGTTGGGACAATTAATTTGTAAGAGTTTACCTGGATTTCATGCGATCACAGGATGTGATTATAATCCTGCGTTTTTCAGAAAAGGAAAATTAAAACCTTATAAAATATTTAAAAAATATCCAGAGTACCAGGAAGCTTTCATGAACTTCGGTAACAGCGAATTAATTGAAAATACAGATAAACAAGAAAACGTCTTTAATATTATTCAGAGGTTTATATGCAATGTATACAATGTCGGTCATGTAATTGATGTTGATGCCGCTCGACTTCAAATGTTCATCGACTCGTATACAGTCTCTGATGTAAATGAAGCTTTTGACCGGAAGAAGTTGCGAAATTTTGACGCTAGCAATCTACCACCTTGCAAAATCGAGCTATTGCAGCAATTTCGGCGAGCTAACTATATATGTACCATTTGGAACAATGCTCATCTGAAAAATCCAACCATATATCAACCAAACAATAATGGCTGGGTACTGGAAAATGACAAATACCACTTTAAATGGTTTGAAGGGGATCAGCTACCAAGTTATGTTAGTGATTCGCTCAAAACTCAATCAGGTATGTAATTATTATGTCAAATTATTATACATAATTTATTAATTATTCATAATTGTATAAACTTGGTTAATTTTTTTCAGAAACTGATGGAGAAGGTGATATTGACGACGATCAAGCCATGGACTGGAGTAGTAGTGACGAAGATAATGAAAATATTGACGACAAAGATGAAAATCATAGAAATGATTTTTTTTAAATGTACATGTAATAATACTTTTTTTGTACTTTATAATAATAAAATAATATTTTTTACTTTATATAAGATAGCTATGAACGTAATAAAACTATTCTTTTCATTGGATTTCTTAAACAATTGCAATAGACTAAACTCCCTATCTCACTCGCACCCGCTTGAACAGTTGTCACCTCGCGCTCGCACCTACAGCAGACTTTCAATGTGTCTGGCAAGATGTAAAAACCAATATAACTGTCCGGCTATTGAGGTAACATTTTTTTATAGGTCCCCAAGTAACATATGTAAAACCCAACTTTTATACTATAACGAAAGTATAATTATAATTTATTAAAGTTTAGGGGTGTCTGGCAGGGGGTTGCAACCGTACTAAGTGTCCGGCAATGGATGACGTGATTTCCAATGTTATTCCAAAGAAAATATACAAAAATTAAGCTATATGCTTTAACGAATTTGAGGTACTATTTTATACACCTTTACTACCTGTTACCTGCCCAAGTAACCACAACACCAACTCCATAATCGCTGCTCGTTCTTACCTGGGTTGGGGACATGCTCTGAGAAATTTTCTGCTTTTATAAAATAACGAAGGTCTGGCCGTCGTGGGCTCTTGCTCTATAAGGGATTGACTGGCTGACACTTCTACTGTGATGACCATATTTTTAGTCCTCTTTGGGTTTTTTATTCCCATGTCAATATATATACACACTATTAGAGGTATAGTTTCCTACACTGTCAGTAAATTAATACATTCAAATTAGTCAATATTATTATTATTATTAGTACCGCGTCTTACTACTCGTTTAGGTATTATGCATTTACGCTAATGTAAAATTGTAGGGTGATGAAATGGAGGACCTACATTTAACGTGAGATCCGTTCCACGGTGGAGACCTGGAATACACATTTTGTCAGAGGTGACAGAAGGGTTTGGCAATCAGATAAATCTGTGTTGGAGCCGAGGATTAAACCCCGAACCCCCAGCACAGAAGTCTGATACCTTATCCCTAGAACGCCAAGTCACCTAATTAGTCAATAAAAGCTGTGCAGTAGGTAGACTTAGAGTTATTTGAATCACATTTAAAGAGCTAATAAAGTAAGCATTTTCACACTTTGTCTACCAAAAACTTCCCTCATTAATTAAAAAAAACATATTCCAAAGTACAAGGAGACCGTAAAACAAATATATAAAATAAAAACATAGTGAGGATGCCTCCAAATTACGCTTAGGTCATATTTTATTCAAAATATCTTTGATATGAGCAGGAATGCCTCTTTTTATTTGCTATAATACCAGTAATGGATTAAAAATTAAATGTGTTGTAATTTTTTTATACTCTGAATATAACTTTAACGCTTATTATTACAACCTGCAATGCTCAAGAATAAGAAAAACTATGAAAGAATGCAGGCCATGAGTGCGGATTTTTACATGTTTTACTGCCTCGGTTAAATAAGGGCTGATGTCATAAGACTTTGTATACGGAGAAGCATATGGTTTTTTCTATGAAAATAATGTATCACTAGAGTGAGACTCTTATAGTCCTACACTACAAGTAAGTAGGGACCAACTATATTTGTTCACACATCATTTGAAACTTTGTGAATATTTTAGTTGGTGACCTGGCGGTCTAGGGGTAAGGTATCAGACTTCTGTGCTGGTGGCCGGGGTTCAATCCTCGGTCCCGGCACAGATTTATCTGATTGCCAAACCCTTCCTTCACCTCTGACAAGACATCTTGTGAATGTGGGGAATGCCAGGCCTCCACCGTGGTTCGGATTCCACGTTAAACTGTAGGTCCTTCATTCCATCTCACAATCACCCTACCATTACACATTAGCGTAAGTGCGTATAACCCGAACGGGTAGTCAGACGCAATAATAATAATAATAATAATAATAATAATAATAATAATAATAATAATAATAATAATGATGATGATGATGATGATGATATTTTAGTTAATATATTTATATTTAATAATAATAATAATATTTAGCACCGCGTCCTACTACCCGTTCAGGTTATACGCTTTAAGTACTGATTACTCTAAGGGGTTATGAATTGGGAAGGTTGAATTAGAGGAAGTGAACCCGCATTTGCGTGGAGGGAGAGTGGAAAACCATTTAGGAAAAACCACCCCCAGTTCACCCGACCGAGATTCGAACCTCGATCTCCCCCCATCCTCAGCAGTCGAGCTCAAAACGACAAGCGCGTTAGCCAACTACGCCACCGAGGCAGGTATATTTATATTTAATTACAAAAATTTTCTTAATTGGACATTGACCTTTCTTCAATGCGCATGGTATTAATGTTTCCTTGACTCAAGTAGGCCACAGAGATTAGCTTCGCCCTCCACTGCCGCCTGGATTACAATAGAGCAGGTTAGCAAACACTTGCAAAACGATACTAGCTTGCAAATGTGTAACGATCATACTAACGGCAACTATTATTAACTAAGACAACTATTTGTAGAAGGAGAAGTTGTATTTGAAACCACGTATTTTGACTACATTGTCTACTTGGGAGTCGTTAGAGCTCAATATCGTCGTGATTATTGAAACTAACCCAAATTTAAAAACATATCTAAAAATAAGAATAAATTATTCGTTAAATGATGTGTTATAAACAAACACTCTAGCTTAATTTTACAAAGAATATAAATAAATTGATGAACAATTTTTGGTTTTCGCATTTATAATGCATTGAAATGAAAACATTTATGTGAAAATATTTCAATAACAATTTTTGTATGGTTTGAAAACTCCATAAGAATTATGAAAGATGCCCAGATTTGTTACTAAAATAAATAAAAAAAACAACAATGTTGGCTTATTAAATATTTTTTTTAGAATAGTTCATTTATGGGTATGCTCAGCCTTAAGCTATATGATTTAGTGAAACATACAAAATAATGACTACCTCCTATTCCATGCAAGTTTTCATATTACAACCATTTTAATTTTTCAAATTAGGACAGATTGGATGCTCGATTTTCAAGGAATGATTGTTCTGGCAGCCAATCAAGTCTGGTGGACGGCCGAGGTGGAGAATGTGTTTGGTAAAATTACTAAAGTAAGTTCGTATTATATTATTTAATTATCATATTATTTGTATTTTATTGTATTCCATAACATATGACAATAATGCATGTAATTTCATAAAGTCTTTATTTAAACACGTAAAATCACTTTAAATATAAATTTTAGTTACAAATGAAGTATTGACTTAATCACGTATACATTAATTTACAGCTACAACTGATCCTTTAAGAAAACTTGGAAGATATTTATTGAAATTTGACAATCCCACACCTGCCTAGTGTGGTTGCGGTTACTTTATTTCGGTGAGCCATGGTTGTCTTTAGTTACAGGCCAGTGTTGAATGTGTAGTGAGGTCATGAGGCCTAGCTCGTATTATCACCTCACCACTAGTTATGGCTGTCACCACACCACCCCCTCTCTCACATCCCTTTCAGAGGGTTCTTACATCACACAGTTAATACAAACAGCCACCCCTCCCCCGAGTTACCTTAGGAAATTATTATATACAGTAAATTGTGACTTTTTATTTGGTTTATCTATTACTATAGAAATATTAAAATATATATTTTATTCCCTATATTTAAAAAAATAAAGCCATATAGATTTTACAATCACTACTTACGATAATTATTTAAATACGTGGAATAAGAAGGGAAGAATTACAATAAATGCACCACCATTTGTTTGTATTGAAGATAGAATAAACAAAATGAAAACCACACTTTTTCCTAAGTGATAGGCTGTTAAAACAATTAGATCTATCTTAACAACATTTAATGAGTCAGAAAAAGGTGGCCAAATTTGACAAAAAACTGCAATTTATTTTAATTATATTTCATTTTAATTATACTTCACTTTATACATACTGTTAACTTTTTTAAAACTTCATACTAACTAGAACATTGTATTCTAAGATCTAAGAGAAAAAAGCTGGATTAAATATAACTCAGTAAACCATGTTTCCATATAAAATTATTAATATGTTATTAATATATGACTATAATTTATCAAAAACTAAAAATGTTCTTTCTTTTTTATTGTTACGTTCAGTATACAGTTTATTAACGGCTTAATCTGATTGGGTAAAACTGAGGAAGGTAGCTAATAGAAAGTGAACTCACATTTTTCGTGGGGTGTAGATGGAAAAACCAGAGTGATAAATCACTTGAGGAAAACCATCTTCAGTTCACACGGCTGAGTTACGAATCTTGATCACCGTGCGTTTGGTAATCAAGCTCTACCTATAGAACACCGTTCAGGGTAACTAAGATTTGTAAACAAATATTTACTTCCTCGTGACACCTCAGATTGAAATTATTGTGATTGTTAAAAAATTCGAACTCTTGATTTTGATATAAATGTCGACGTTTCATGACCACTCGCAACCAAAAAGTGATTTTTGCGATACAGTATGTCTGTACCTCCGGCAAGAGCTGAAACTATTTTAGCGATTGGGCTTAAACTTTGTATCTGGGGGTTTCATAAGGTCCTCCTCAGGAGTTTTTGGAATTAGATGTCAAACCCTAAATTTAAGGGTAGTTTATTGAAGGTCAAAAATATAAAAAATCGATTTTCTTAAAATTTGTTCTAACAAGTTTGAATTAATTTTATATCTGAACACTGTTTATCATTATAAACAAGATTGAAATTCTTATTTTCTGATAAACATAACTTTGAGGGTACCTTACACTTTACATTTTTCATAATTTCCCACGACTATTTGATATAATAACTTATCATTGTAAAGTTGAAGTACTATTAAAACTAAAAAAAAAAATTTTTAGTTTACTTTTATAAAACCAATAATTTCTGAGTTAAACACAAAATCTAACATAATATATATGTTTTAATCCAAGTCTTTTAAATGAATTTGATTCTTATGCTCTTTGTTTGACAAATATTTCTCTTAGAGTATTTTATTTCATTTATGATCTTTGGTGTAGAGTTTCTACAACAATTTATAGATTTCGTTTCACAAATCTTCCACAAGTTTTTAGTAAATGTCTATTTTTAAGATAAAAGCGCCGCACCATGACATTTATTTTTTATTACAAAAATACAAAATATCCTTTAGCTTTATGTGAGTCGGGTTGTGGACCTAATTTTCTTAAGGCTCTTTTATTATTATTATTATTATTGGAATTTATAAAATCCCTTTACTTATTTTAATATGTACATCAAGATCCATAAGTTTTGAACCCTTCTTTTTAACAACGTGCGTGTATATGTGTGTGTGTATGTTTGTAATTTCTTTTTTTTAAAAAAGGGTGACCTGGTGGTCTAGGGGTAGGGTGTCAGACTTCTGTGCTCTGGGTCCAGGGTTCAATCCTCGTTCCCGGCACAGATTTATCTGATTGCCAAACTCTTCCTTCACCTCTGACAAGACATGCATTAATCACAACTTGTGAATGTGTGGAATGCCAGACCTCCACCGTGGTTCGGATCCCACGTTAAACTGTAGATCCTCCATTTCATCTCACAATCACCCTACCATTACACATTAGCGTAAGTCCGTATAACTCGAACGGGTAGTAATACGTGGTGCAAATAATAATAATAATAATAATAATAATTTTAAAATAAAGGAGTCTTCAATTAAAATAATTTGATGACAATTTTCATGGGACACTGCATTATAAACACATCCCACAGTGGATTGTTTTGGTAATTTACTGATAGTGCATTGTCAAGTGATTTTCATTTCACGTCCATATAAATTTTGAACGTCACTTGGGTGACGGAATACTTGGCAGGAACAAAATTTAATTCTTTGGTATGGGCAAACATGACAAATGGTGCTACTTTGACAGTTGCACTAAGAGACCCACCTCAAAGAAGTTAACCTTTATCTAGGTTATTTAAGAAGTGGTCATGAGACTGAACCCGTCTCTAGAATGCACCAACTTGATTCTGAGTTTGGTCCCATGTAAAATGTATTTCTCTCGGTTAAACGCGTCTCCATGTAGATATCCAACAAGGTCCACTGTCTTACTTTATGCAAAGAGAACAAGACGAGCCTCAAATCCCTCGCTGGCATCACCAATTTTTTCAAATATATTTGGGTTGTCTTCATGCCATAGACCACAGGTCAGATGAGCTAATTTAAATTTGCTGTTGTAATTGATCAACGTCTCAATGTACAATGTATAATCACATGTATTGAGAGATGGCGAGACCAGTTTATTGTTTAAAAACACTGATACTTTGGTAAATAGCGATTGAGGTCAGTTGTTGACGTGTTCAATTTGGTCCGCATCCATGACAGTGTCATCATGAGGTTTGACGACCTTAGCCTTTAGACACAACCTGGTTTGTGAAAGCTTGATATAGAATTTGCCTTGACTTGACGGTAAATTCGATGGATGGATTATCTGTGAGGGATGAGACTTTCTTGTGCTGGAACCATTGTCCGTATACACAACTGGTTTGCGTAGGTGAGATAGAAAATAAACCGAGTTCACTGTTGGCACACTCGCAGTACTGGGGGTGTGGTAAACACAATTTAATTGAAAATATCGTCTTCCTTGACCTTCTTATGATGGGCAACAAAAAATACTGTTGTTGATGCTTCTTACAATGACCTTTATAGCCTGAACTGTGTATAAAGGTGTAGATATTCTTTGTGCGTTTTGTTTAAGCGCATTTCCAACATTGCTGGCTCACTGGTCTAGTGCCTATTTGAAGGAACGACTATCATTGTTTTAAAGTATACTGTAAAACTTTGAAATATATGCTTCATTTTTAACTTCTTATGGTTTTATTTAAAAATAAATATTAAATGGTTTTATTTAATATATATATAAACAAAAACTTATTATTTAAATTAGTCATATCTTTACGTTTTTTGATTCACTATTAATTATTGACCTTTAATTTAATAGGGCGATAAGATCAGCATTGATGGATCACTTGTAAATCTCATTATTACAGTAAGTTTTGGGTTTAAAAATTGAGAGGCCTTAAATACTAATTCTTCTCACCCGAAAGGTTATTTATGTTTATCCTTGGGGGGCTCACAATCTTGGGTTAGGAGGAGGTGGAAGTGTGATTTGGAAAGTAAAATCAACCTAAGCTCCAACACTTTGCCACTGTCAGTTTGTTTGCCTTGAGTTAACGATTCCAAACTGTGAACCCTTCCTGCAGCCGACATTGGGGCTAAGACCTTCCCCCTCCACCCCTAAACATCAAGTCCATAGGGCCCGGGAATGTCCCACAGAGCGTCAAGGGGTGACGGGCTGAAACACAGTCTGTTACCAAGCCAGTTCAACCTGCCATACTGTCCCTATACACCACCAAAAAACGATATTGGGATCAAGACCCCTAAAAACAGTGTCTGTAGACAACAAACCCTTCTTATATGACAGAGCAAAGCTAGGTTTCCCACCAACCTGGGTCTGCCATGTGAAAGTGAAAACAAGCCTATTTACAGAACGGAGACAATTTTGATTCGAACGAGCTTATTTTACTACTCCCGGTCTAGGTTTCATTGTATAGAAACTTATCATGGGGGGATGTGAAACACTAAGTGCAACTTCCTTAAAGATGAAACCATATTATATTTGTAAAGAATGATAAGACAGGAACAGAACGAACATATAATATTACATGCCTTAATGAAAACCTTTTTTCCGCTTTTTGAGGTACAATTTGTTTTACATGTATCTTATTCCATTTATAGCAAACTAATTATGTTATTAACATAATTATTTATCTCGAATGAGTGCTGGGGATGTCCTTATAAATATACTTATGTAACATTACGATGTATAATGTTCCAATGGGACCACGCCCACTACGGACGCTAATGGATGTATCGCATCAATTCATACTACCCGCCCCAATAAAATCAATTAAACTTAGGATCCCTACAATAGTATTGTTCGCTGTTGTAGTTCTTGTAGGCTAAGAAGACATAATATAACCATGCTGGACAATATGTTTCACTACTCAATCCAAACCAATGTAAAATATATTATATCCACGTACTTACCATTTGAATATGCTGTCTCTAGAAACCTGCTAGGCTGGACGACTCACGGTAAACCAAGACCGGCGAATGGAGCAGGAAAAGCCGGTGTATCTACAAACGCGTCCCGGCACTTCAACTGTACTAGCGTGTAATGAGCCATGGACTATCTACTTCGAATAGAAGACAACTATGTTTCCGACCTCTGGCGGATACTAGAGGAACTTCCTTTGAAACATCGTATGATTGGAGATATTCACTAATATTCCAATGGAGCAAGAAAAACTTTCATCAACATCCACATGGCCTACGTGGCTTTTTGCAGGCATCGTGACGTCACCGCGTGTGTTTGTGTATCCCCATAATAACAATGAAATCCCTATATAATGGCTATGCAAGTATGCAAAGACTGACTATTCTACGATCGACGATCAACGACAGATCATTGTCATGGAGCTGGGCAATGGCAGGAGAAGGACTTGTAAATGTATCAAACTCGTCGCTTAGACGAGTGGAGTTATGAACTCTAACTTCTTTATTATCTATAATCTTCTAACATAAAATATTCTGTTTCTAAATTTAACATATTTATTATTTAATCGTCTATTTAAATTAAAATACTATATCTTATAAATGTCGCCGCTCGGGCGCTGGACGTTTACTTTTGTATTTATTCTCGTAAATATTTTCAGTTACGAGATAATTAGAAGTTGGCATGTAAATATTTATTTGTTTGGAATTGTAGAGTATTCCCGTTTTTCTTTTAAAGTAACTTTTCGTATTTGAATATATGGTTAGAATTAACGTAACGTGATGTAGCTTTTTTTGAAATTTGAATTAGGATAACTTTATTGGTTTGTAACGTAAGTTCCTTTTGAACAGCTCAGTTTTGTTTGTTTATTTTGGGAACTGTGTGTCCCATATTCTCTGTCAGATCGAGTAGTCCCGTGGGAGTTTGGCTTATGTCTGGTAGTCAAGCTCTCACGTTTATGTAAACTCTGTAATGTAGTCGTCAACATTTAATTTTCTTTATATATTAGATATCGTTTTCTGTGCATTACGAAACCTTTGGAACCATATCAAGGTGCCCATTAGGCCCTTATAATTTTTGTATCACATATAAATAATTACCCTGTAGTATTGTCTCATATAGACTGGTCTATCAATTTTGTGATGGATATCATGTTTCCTTTTGTTTAAATACTTGCACAACTTAAATTTGTAAAGTTGTTTACTTCGAGTATGATTTCCAACAGAACCCATTATGATATAATGAGACCATTTTTTGTCATCTGCGCTATTGTCATTTATTGAATAAAACTACTCTTTGTTGAATTTACAATTTCCATTTTTTTGTATGTTAGTTTATATCCTCTCCCTTTATTACCTTATAATGGTCGGGGTAATAACGAGTAATAGAGAGGGTGTAACACTCAATGTTATTAAGAAATAACCTAAATTTTTTTTGACAGAACAAGTCAGCTCCAAATAAAATTGAGTCGCATGAATATTAAACATAATTATTACTATTAATAGCACCTGATGCCAGGACGGTAACTATTGGGAGGATATAATGGGATCGCGGGAGTGTGGGTGGTAGATGTTGATCAATCAACCATTGGTCCTCCGCATGACGTGACTTCAGATGTTTTATATCCGTCAATCTTGATCCTTCCATTCAGTTTTACAACCATCAGGGCAATACGGGACTTGTCTGAAAGTTCCCCCCGCCTTGTAGAAATATGTGGTTAAAGGGTTATCTGTGACCTCTACAGGTCGTAATGAGGTTATTCTAATTAATTTCTCAATGACTCGGGTCCTTCTAACTAAGACTCATACAAATTTGCACATTTAATGTGTAACAATTCATGACTATATGAATGTTCACTTTCTTGAGCAATTTTTCCTTCTATGAATAACCACCGTTCCCAACCTTAGGATACCACATTGACCCTTATTCTGACCAAGGTTCCGTGTGCTGTTGACAGGGCTACAAGAGAGCTATGAAGGAATACTTGGACCAGATGAATAGACAACTTGACGAACTGGTTGTTAGAGTCCGCTCCCACCTCTCCAAGAACGAGCGCAAGAAGTTTACCACAGTCCTCACCATCGATGTTCATGCTAGAGACATCATAGAAGTTTTTGTTCGAGACAGGTACGCTTTGATTAATAGGTAACAATATTGTATATCCCCAGGATAGCTTGAATAAAGACAGGCACCTAACACTACTATAGGTTTATACATAAAAAGGGCACTCGTACACAGTCGTCATAATAACGAGTCTAGGGCACACCCACCCCAGTCACCAAAATGTAATGCGGTCACAGCTTAAGAAACTTTCTACTACACTCAGCAACTGCCTGTTCAAGACTCACTGCTTCCAATTCTATAGAGTCAAGCTTTAGTATAACCAACTAGAATTTGCCTACTCTTGGGGGATTCCAATGATGGCATAAAGAGGCAATATTGCTTTCAAAAGATTCAATGATCTCCCACTGGAATCAGCATTTATGGGTCTATGTGCGGACTTAACAGGAAATAGCTCACACATCAGATACAATACAACCTGACCGGTGAGAGATTAACTTACAATAGATATCAAACTCTTTGAGAGTAGCATCACTAGGTTGAGAGCTTCTAAATACAGTAGCTTATACAACGTGGCTTATGTAGGTCTATACATATGGCCATAGCTTTTCTATGTTATTCTAAACTGTTTAAGCTACATTTTTATTTAAATACGACATTTATGAATGCTTGATATATATTTTATTTGGAGCTATTAGTATTGGTACAGTTGGTAGTAACCAAATACATACAAATAAAGTAATATCATCATTTCTTGGACTGGATCATTGTTGATGTAGTCAGATACAAATTCAATACGAGTGAATTATGAGTAGTCTTCATGTGTGATCTTGTCTGTGGTTTTATCATACTACTTATGCTAATGGTGGTTCATTTCCTCTTAACATCACTCCTCATTCCAAACCATTATACTATATATTTAATAAACATATTGGGAATCCATTTAGGAAAAATCACTCTCAATACATCTGACCGGGATCAAACTAAAATCTCCCCATCATTGGCAATATAGTCTATTGCAAGAGTAACGCCTTAGACCATGAGGCCACCGAAGTGGGTACTTGCCAAAGGATTTGTTTCAGATTGTAAAATTAGCAACGGAGTAGAAGAATAATCCTAATTTAAAGGTAGTTTGATGCCTAGAGATTAGTATCCGAGTATCAAGTCTGCAAAATCTGTAACCAACAACAACAACAACAACAACAACAAAGACAGCAGGGGGTCTTCTGTTATCTGGTTCAATTACACTGCCTGAGATTTGAAAATAGATTATCCTTTAACAATTCTTCTCAAGAAAACTTTAGTTGACCCTGATACTTACCTTAAAGAAATATATTTACTAACTAAATGAAATTCACTTTACCAGTCTGACGGAAATGTGAACGAGAAATGAAAACTGGCATGAAGTCACTCTGGCGATACATGCCACCTTCATAAGACCTTCAAACACCTTAAAAAACCTTCCTCCCTGGATATCTGAACACTCGGTCAAGGTTTCTCCCTGGATATCTGAACACTCGGTCAAGGTTCCTACCTTGGATATCTGAACACTCGGTCAAGGTTCCTCCCTGGATATCTGAACACTCGGTCAAGGTTCCTACCTGGATATCTGAACACTCGGTCGAGGTTTCTCCCTGGATATCTGAACACTCGGTCAAGGTTTCTCCCTGGATATCTGAACACTCGGTCAAGGTTCCTCCCTGGATATCTGAACACTCGGTCAAGGTTCCTCCCTGGATATCTGAACACTCGGTCGAGATTCCTCCCTGGATATCTGAACACTCGGTCAAGGTTCCTCCCTGGATATCTGAACACTCGGTCAAGGTTCCTACCTGGATATCTGAACACTCGGTCAAGGTTCCTCCCTGGATATCTGAACACTCGGTCAAGGTTTCTCCCTGGATATCTGAACACTCAGTCAAGGGATTCTTCCTGGTAAAGTGAGAATGATGATGACATTTGTAATGACTAAAATATATTCCCACTTTCCAGATTCATTAAGTTAAAGTATTATTTGTAGAGTTTTGACAAAAAAAAAGTAAACAGGATATTATTATATTTATCTAAATCAAATGTGTTAATATAGAGTTTATTGGATACATTAGTACAGCCTAAAATTGTATTAGGCTAAACCAGGCTTAGTTTTGGTTGGATTAGGTTATCTGACAACATTTGTGCACGGACTGTGAATGATGAAACCTGTCCAAGGTTGATTCATAGTACAAGTTAACAATAATGAAAACTTGTACTGCCTAAAATTATCAGGCCATATCGGTTCATCCTAAAAGTGACAGGACGTATCAGTTTGTCCTGGGAGTCGGGTTTGGACCATAACACATGTTCCACGATCTGGGACACATCTCGCTTGAAGAGGCGTTACAGTAACAAAGGAACCACTATGGCGGATATTTATTATAAATTATTTAACTTTGTTTGAATTTACAATACTATTGTTGGACTTGATAATTTGTTTATATGAGTGTTTGGCCCAGTTTCTCACTATGTTTAAAGTAATAGCTTATGTCACCTTGATGAAGTGAAAAGTTTGCTTCCTTTTATCCGTACTTATAGTATTTAGTCCTTGCAGCCATATTACAAGACAATTTGTTAACTTATTTAGCTATTAATAAATATGTCTTAGAAAGTAACTCTTTGAGTCAATTTTATTTTATTTTTAAATATGAATATATATATATGTTTTGGTCATTTAAAGATTAGATACTTTATTTTTGGGATCTTTAAGTCTTTATTGTTTGCTATGCAAAATATATAAAGGTCAGTTGACATAGAAAATGTTATGAGATTCAAATCATTTCTCTGGACTCACACAATCCTCAAACCTATACTTTCAATCAGTTATATCAATCAGTTATACCAACCAGTTATATAGCAAAGTGTTTGTTTCCTACAATTTATTATAAGTATTCTATCACTTCGGACAAACACACAACAAAAATCAATAAGAAATATTGTCCAGGTCTGGTCTATTTCCAAATATGTTTCTACAAAATAAACTCTTATCTTATTTTGATAATTTCATTTATGTTTTTATGATGAATTATCCTTATTAGTATTCAGTTAACATCATTTATTGACCTGATAAGTTATAAGGTTACATTTTTTCACTTATAAACTGAACTTTCCAGTTATTTGGTATCTTTATTTACCATGAATAGTACCTCTCAAACTCACCTCAGTATTTTACCAAGTTAAAACAAACGAATAATGTCAATATCTTTTTCTAGCAGTCAAATTTAATTGTTAGAAGCAATAAAAAAATGTATTAAGGACATTAAAAATAGTTTTAAAGTAATTGTTTCATATTTTTAACATGTCGTTAAGTTATTCGTTCATGTACCTTACATCGTTTTAATTAGTTTAGTCACTTAATTATTCTTATTTAACGTGCACGTCACATTACATATATTTATAAATATAATTTTCAATAATATATTTGATCTATAGAATTTATCTAAAAATTGATAAATTATCTAAAACATATGTTGTGTTTTGTTGTGAAGTATTCTCGATGCCCAGGAGTTTGAGTGGGAGATTCAGCTCAAGTTCTATTGGATCAAAGCAGTGGATAACTTAATGGTGAAGCAGTGCACAGGTCAGTGCTACCAACTGTTACTCAACACTAATATACTGTATATTATATATTTTCAGTAGCTAAGTAGAGTATATAAAACATTAGAATCGTTAAAATAATGATAAAATATCTTTCTATGATGATCATTATATGAAATCTTAGGGTCATCACCGCTGACTCAAATTTAGACTACTCTAATACACTAATTAAAGTACTAGATAGTTGTTATTGTACTTGTAAACTCCATCTGTACAATGTGTCTTGGTAAAATCTCTCACCCCTCTTGTCTCGACATATCCAGGGAGTTTCGAGTATGGCTATGAGTACATGGGCCTGAATGGACGTTTGGTGATCACACCTTTGACTGATCGAATCTACCTCACCATCACGCAGGCACTTTCCATGCACTTAGGGGGTGCTCCTGCAGGTACAAAACATGCATACTTATAACTACGTTATTTAATAAGTTTGGGAAAAGCTTAACTTTGATATAAATATATTTTTTTAAACTTCTTTATCTGACAAATATATTATATTTGATTACAAACTGAAATGGAAAACGCTAGATTAAATTTAAAAGAATTATCACTTTTGTGCAGATATCTTAGCCTCAAAAGTAAGTGTAGTTATTACTAAAATACTATTTTAAAGCTGTAACATTTATATTTTCATTAATTCTCTTTGCCTATAAGTTTGTTCTCTGTTCATCTATCTTTTTTTCCTCTAATTCTATTTCATTATCTTACATTTTTCTAAAAATATTTAGTTATTGGCACAGATTTATCTGATTACCAAACCCTTCCTTCACCTCTGACAAGACATCTTGTGAATGTGGGGAATGCCAGGCCTCCACCGTGGTTCGGATTCCACGTTAAACTGTAGGTCCTCCATTTCATCTCACAATCACCCTACCATTACACATTAGAGTAAGTGCGTATAGCCCGAATGGGTAGTAAGATGCGGTGCTAATAATAATAATATCCTGAAACTAAACATCGCATGAGTTGTAGAGATGGACACTAAATTTGTTCTGCAAAGTCCAACTTTGTAATGAAGTTGAGTGTCCAAAGTATTCCTCTTGACGAATATTTATTGTACTGTTTTCAGGTCCCGCTGGCACTGGCAAGACAGAGACAACCAAGGACCTTGCCAAGGCCCTAGGTCTGCTATGCATGGTGACCAATTGTGGGGAGGGGATGGACTTCCGGGCAGTGGGGAAGATCTTCAGTGGTCTGTGCCAGTGCGGAGCTTGGGGGTGCTTTGACGAGTTCAACCGCATCGACATCTCGGTGCTCTCTGTTATTTCCACGCAACTGCAGACTATACGAAATGCTCTTATGACCAACATGTCACGATTCATGGTCAGTCAGTTCTACTTTATGTAGTTTGAACTAACCCTTTAGTTACTAACTTAGCCTATCCAGGGTAGCCGAAACATTATTTGGTAATACCTGTGGAATATTTTGTTACATCTTTACCTGCAAACCCCCGAACCTGCCTGGTGCTACACTAGAGTGCAGGTTGTACATTTCTGCTATCCAGCTTCAACTGGGATCTCATTATGGTACTAGAACTTTGACCTACTCTTCACTACAAACCCAATTCATGGACAGAAATTATTAGAAGTGTTGTGTTGAAGTAATATTGCAAGTTGATCAGCATGCCAACCAACCATAGCCCACCTAAAGCGTGTATATTTCCTACTATTTAACTGGTACAGCTATTAAAACCGATTCAAGTTGGTCATTTTGTTTAAAATCTTAATCATTGCCTGGATACGAATTTTAATCGAAATCGATTTTTTCTCTTTCTGCTCTTAATTAAACTACTCTCAATGTTAAGGTTAAACAGACAGACAGACAGCATTGCAAAAGCCACATTTTAGTGTTTGGGGGTCATAAAACGTTGACATCCATCAACATCTAGGGTTGGATTTTATTTACGGTCTCAATACTTGACCTTTAATGTTCGAAAAGTTAAAAAATAATGAACCAACATTAACAAAAAATAAGGAACAAACTGGAGGTCCAAATAACGCAAGTAAAAGGAAAAAAAAGGGACGCAATGAGAGTGAGTGATTGGAGTTCTGTGCTTTGAATACCCGAGATAGAGGATCCTAAACTCAGTTCTCGCAGCTCACACCAGTTGAGGAAGATGATAAGTGGACGGTTAACCTCATAGAAATCGTTAAAAGGGATTCCTCTCAGAATTAAAGTAAAAATAATTAAAGGCTACACAACCTAAGGGATATGGTAAACCAAATCAACTCAATAAAGTATGAAGTGGCTTCAAGTTGATATTTATTTAATAAGACATTAATTTCATATGAGAAAATAAATTTTAAAAATTGACTAAGATAATCATTCAAATTTATAAAAGTTTCCAACAAGCCGTTATTTCAATAACTGGTAGCTGGCGAAGTTTCAAAAAAAAGATAATGACAATTAATATATATATTGAGCGCCAGCATTAAAGAACACGATAATCAAATGAGGCATTAGCCCTGTAATAACATTATCTGTAGATCATGACTTCAAATCATATTTCCTTGACGTAATAATTATCGTGAATATATTATCCTCACTAATTACTTAAAAGTAAATACATCTCATATATTCATAAGAAGTCTTCAAAACAATTAACCTACATCCCATTAAAACTAACGCTAACAATATCAAAGCCATAACAAAATATTCAATATATCCTTTTCAATGCATAATAACAAGCTAAATCTTAACGACATAATACAAAAACAATCTTTCAGAGAATCAGAGAATCAAGTTATATTTAACGCTTTACAAAAATCCCAATTCTTTACTAAAATATCAAGATATTTCCTGCATAACTAACAGAATAAAATACCGGCATTACAGCCCAAAGTTAACGAAAGTCGATATTTTAATGTACAATAATAGATTCACCTCAGAACACATGATTAGATCGATACTGTCCCAAATAGATTTTTTTAAGCTGACTACTCGATATAAATAAAAGATCAAATATATTTGTACATAATATTTACCAAAAGACCAATAAAGAATTTGGAAAAAGGTATAGAAGATAGTATATTTATATATATATATATATATAGAGCGCCAGTATTAAAGAACACAATAATCAAATGAGACATTAGCCCTGTAATAATATTATCTGTTGATCATGACTTCAAATCATATTTCCTTGACGTAATAATTATCGTGAATATATTATCCTCACTAATTATTTAAAAGTAAATACATCTCATATATTCATAAGAAGTCTTCAAAACAATTAACCTACATCCCATTAAAAACTAACGCTAAACAATATCAAAGCCATAACAAAATATTTATTAGAACCTTTTCAATCCATAATAACAAACTAAATCTTAACGACATAATACAAAAACAATCTTTCAAAGAATTAACTTAAATTTAACGCTTTACAAAGATCCCAATTCTTTACTAAAATATCAAGATATTTTCTGCGTAACTAACAGAACTAAATACCGGCATTACAGCCCAAACTTAATGAAGGTCGATATTTTCCTGTACAATAATCGATTAACCTCAGAGCACACGATTAGATCGATATTGTCTCTAATCTATTTTCTTTAAATTGACTACACGATATAAAATAAAAGATTCAAATATATTGGTACATAATATTTACCAAAAGGCCGAAAGAGAATTTAGAAAAATATATAGAAGATAATATATATATATATATA
>CABFVX010003766.1:3772-15068 GCA_902151425.1 Timema shepardi | reverse complement strand
ATATATATATATAATGAAATCAATTACGAAGCCAAAAGGAATTTAGATCTTACATTTTTCAAATCTCAAGCCGGAGCTTCTCCTTCCCTCAAATATAATAAAGTCCAAGAGTGACGACAGGTTGCCCAGCCACCACTATATATACAATACAACACAGATACATTGAATGTACGGGAACAGGGGTGGGGAGCAAAGAAATGGAACATTCGGGAACAAAATGTGCGCATGACCAAACCTTCTACACAGGCCTCGGCGTTTTGAGGTCATCCTAAATTGTATACAAGTGAAATGTCTTTGCTACTAGAGATCTTTGCAGCTCAAGTTCTTTCTTCTATTTTCACAACAACAGGCGGTCAGTCTCAATTATGACGATGGTGCGTGTAGTTGTATTGCGTTTGGACGCGGGGAGCGGTGTGATGGGGTGAGTACCGAGTTTCTTGTTTATTTCTTGTGGCCCAATGCTACAGAACTTTTCTTCTTTGGGAGAGGAGATGGTAATTATGTAATAATACATATTGTTTGCCACAGGGAGCGTTTGTATCGTTCCTTATATTTGTTCTCTTTACAAAGGTAATATCATGTATTGTGTGCGCCTTCTCTTTATGTAACCCGCGCAGCAACGCAGTATGTCATGTAGAGTCCGTGTTTATCTTACGGAGTCCATGACTGAATGTGACTTCGGATAGGAAAATTATTTATTAATCTTCCTAACTGAAAGTTGATTCAATTAAAAGAAAGCCATTATTTACTATAATTAAAAAATTAAACTCCAGTTTTATTACATATGTATTTTTTAAGCCCCAAACTAGGGAAACTTACGTTTGGTTTTTCATGTGTGTGATATATTTTGCTATATTCAACTTATACTTTTTAAACGCAATAGTTAGAAGGTAGTTTAAAAATTACACTTAATTAAAGCATCATAGATCCTCATTATATTAATTTTGAATATATAACTTACTAAATTAATAAATTTATTAAAAATAATATAATTTATTATTATATATGTAAAAAATGAGATAAATATTAATAATGTAAAGTAATATGTTTTTATTTTATTTATAAATATTCAATGTCAATACTTGTACATATAGGTACTTTAGGATTTAATATGTAATATTTTATTTTATTTTATTTTAAACCGCTAATAAAATTAATTTATTTGAATTGTTATTACCACAATACGAAATTCACCTGTAACATTATTGCCTGGTGTGTGTTAGTAAAGCTGCAAAAACGTTGCTTGGCCAACGACTTAATTCTTTACAACTAGGCTATACAGTTACACAACGTTAAATAACATTGTGTATTCGTTTTTGGAAAAGGGGAATTCATTTAAAGGTGGTTTATTATTGACTCAATTAGGAAAATTCAATTTTATTAATATTGATCCTACAATTTTATCTAATACGTATATCTGGAAATGACATTGTTGTGGTAGGCCTAAATAAAAGACTGTACTTGTTTTTAGAAAATAGCTTACTAAAAACGGATTTTTGAAAAAGAAATTCAAACTCTAATAAAACACTCTTTTTTACTATATTTATCATTTTGGACTGTCATACGGTTTTAGAACAAATCAAATCCCTCAGGTTTTAGACAGTGAAAATGCATTATTTAGATCAAAGTAAAACTGACCCATTTAATGTAACAAGGAATTATGACTGATCATTTAGATATCAAGTAAGGAAAGGAAGATTTAAAGGCATGTGGAAAATAATGTTCTTAAACCGTTATAGGAATTAAAAAGGACAAATTGGCTTTTTTTTCTTTAAGTAACATGGTCACCAATAACCCATACAATTTAGGATGCGCAGCACAATCATACTTTAAATTTGGGTTGCGGGATGGGAGAGGGATTTAAAAATATACCCTAAAACCTTTAATTACATACTTTTTAACAATTGGTTTTTTTTTTTTAAATCTGGATGTATGTAGTGACACACTTTCGGTCGATTCATATGTCACCTGTCCCTTTCTCCATTACACAGAGGTATTAACAAGAGAGTTATATTTTATTTAACAAAAAATAACAAAGTACAACTCACTTAGTGAGTGAGACATTCACGTGTTAGGCGCTGAACAGGAAAGTAACCCAAAACCCAAGCAAGGGGTATGGCACAGCCCAAAGGGCAAATGAAGCGAAGGGAACCCCCAACGGCAGAGAGGCATGTAAACAACATTTGCAATAAGTGGCCCGCTCCTCCAAACACTCAAAATGGCGTCTAATAATATGTTAATGATTGGAAAACAACAATTGACCTGCATGATAATATTAATATGACCTATCGTAAATAGAAATTGAGAACCTCAAAACAAACCCTAGTGCAAATGGCAAATTGAAAAGAGTAATGGATCCAAAGTTGCCGATACTGACAACCCTAATTTGCCCAACAATTTGATAGGAGGATCTCCAAACATGCATATTTTAATACAAAGACCCAAACATTTATGCCTACGTAAGAATGGCGCCAGCCAACTCGTAGGCCCGCCTTTGAGTAACATTCAATACCAGGCGTCCAACAATAACAAACTATCTCAACTTTATATAACAAATGGTATACCCATATTAGAATATCTTCTTTCTGACTCGTGGCCTCGCTTTTAAATAAAAATTAACACAAGGCATCTAACGATAGTAAACTATCTCAATTTTAAATAACAAAGCTCAAAAGGAACATAAAAAAGATCCTATGAATTTCATAGCTGCCCCCAAGATGGTGGTGAACAAATCTTGAAACATATTCGTGAGGAATATTTAGTAAATTTAAAGTTTATGTCCACAATCCCACAATTTTTTCCACTAAATTACATGTGACAAGCAAAGTTTTTTTTTGCTGGTCGCCCATAATGTATCATGCCTTAATGACAAAGAATAACATCTGGCCGTCATGAAGTGACAATAAAATATACGTATAAAAATATATAAGTCTGAAACGATAATTTTGAAAGATAAAGACTTAGTGCCAAAAGGAATTTAAAATAATTTAACAAACCTATTCAATAATCAGGCTTCTCACCTTGAAGTCAGAGCGTAAAGTGTGTCCATACGCCTTTCGGCTGTCGCCCGAATCAGAACATCTACCTTGACAGTTACGCCAAGCTAGGATGTCTCTGAAAGGGCTGATTATGCTTTGTGAGTTACAGGCAGCAGTCGCTAGTCCTTATCCTCATGATGTGAGGGTGAAACAATGAATGGGTGAAACCGTTGAATGATGCTGCAATAAAATACAAAGTTATAAAATTAGTACCCTTTGAGTGAAAATATTGGTGATTGTGAATGATCTCACTGTGGTAGAGAGGTTTGGAAGGATTTTCTTTTCTTAGGATAAGTATGGTTGGTTCCGTAGGAATGATCGATTGTGAGTGATAGCGTAACTTAAGTCCGGGAATGGATTGGTAGGGTTTTCATTCTTGGGATTTGGTCCGGAGGTGATTTATAAATTTCCATTCCCCATCTGGCGCTGACCCAGCGAGAGTATTCTTCTCCGACTGTAAAAAACCTAATTGGTTATCCCAGTGGCGTCCAGCCGTGACAAAGATAGTAATGGCATGAAATGTGCGATTTGTGCATGAAGGCAGTCCGCGTCCACCGAGCTTACTGGCATAGTGACTTTTTATGTTTGTAATGTCATTTAACTTATTTTATATTATTATAATTTTTTTTCTTTAGGGAGTAATTTTCTCCTTTCTAGATTTTTGTTTGTTTGTTTTATATATATTTTTGATATTTTTTGTTTTTTAATGTGTTTTTTGTCACTTTGCCAGTATTGGCCTTATGTGTTTCTTGTGTTAATCTGGGTCGTAGCGTCCTAGTGATCTTATGATTGTGTTTGTGTGTGAGTCGCTTTGTTCGTAGAACCCCTTGTTCCTATCTTTGTATATTTCTTGTAGTTGCCTGCTCTTCGTCATGGTGTGTAGATCATCTGATCTGGTGTAACAGTAAGTCCCGGTTATCGTTCTAAGGATTTTGTTCTGAGTGGCCTGCAATTTATTAAGTAGGTGTCCTGATGCGTAGCTCCAGGCTACGCAGTTGTAAAGTATGATCGGTTGAAAGACTGCTTTGTAACTAATCAATTTTGTGTGTTCTGTGCAACCGGTTTCCTTTTATAAGTAGATATTATTGTACGAATTTGCCTATTTCTTTTTCGTTTGTTTGTTCTATGTGTTTTCTCTACGTTAATCTCTTATCTATTGTTATGCCTAAATACTTGACGCAGGTCTGTATGGGTATTTCTGTGTTAAATAATATGGTGGATTTTGTAGTCTTATAGATATTACCAATGCTGCTGATTTGTCTGGATTTACTTTTATTCTCCATTTAGTGAATCTTTCCTGTAGTGTTATTAGATATGTTTGGATTCTTAAACTTGCAAAAAGTGTTTCTGTTTTGTGCATAGACCATGGTATCGTCTGCGAACTGTCTAACTTTTACTCTAGGGTCTGTCGGTATATCTTATACGTAAATGTTGTAGAGGTGTGGTGATAGCGTGGAACCTTGGGGGACTCCCGCCCTGATTGGGTGTGTTGGGGACATTTTACCCTCCATTGTTACCTTGAATGTTCTCAGACTAAGGAAGCTGGCGATTGTGTGGACGAACCATGAGGGTAAGTCAAGTATGATTAGTTTGTGGAGTAGGCCGATATGCCACACTTAATCGAACGCCTTCTCTATATCTAGAAATATTGCTATTAGGTACTGTTTTTCTTCAAATGCCAGAGTGGTGTCTTCTATTAAATTTACTATTGGGTGGGTGGTGGAGTGATAATTATTTAAGCCAAATTGAAGTTCTGGGATAATTTTTAATCTATCAGTGATTTGTTTTAATCTTCTAAGTATCATTTTTTCAAATAATTTGCTGAGCGTGGGGAGGAGGCTGATTGGTCTTCTGTTTTGGGGAAACATGGGGTCTTTACCTGGTTTGGGAATTGTTATAACCTTAGCCAGCTTCCAGTCGTCCGGGAAATGACATAGGTAAAGTAGTGCGTTTAGAATTGTCAAGAGTACCCGCACTGCCCTTAGTGGTAGGTGTTGTACTATCTCGTTTGTAATTTTATCGTGTCCTGGGGCTTTATTTCTGGGAAGTTCCTGTATAGTAGATGTAAGTTCTTCCAGTGTGATGTCATCTGCCTGTGTGTTATTTGGTTTAAATAAGTACTCCCTTACTGACATGGTGGCTTCCCTGGTGAAGTTTGTTTTCTGTGGTCTCTGGTTGGGTGTAAACTGTTTTTCTAGTGTGGTGGCTATGGCCTCCGCTTTCTCCGAGCTTTTATAGGCCATACCGTTTTCCCCGTGTATGGCTGGTACTGTTCTGATTCTTTTATCTCCCCTTAGTTGCTTTGTTATTTTCCATGTTTTGCTATGGTCTGTGGCTGCCTCTGTGACATAAGTGTTCCATTTTTCTAACCTGATAGTTTTAACTTGTCTTCTAACCTGTGCTGTTAATTTATTGTAGGCTGCCCTGTGTTGGGGGGTTCTGAAGGTCTGCCAGTCCCTCCTAGCTTCCCTTTTTTGTGCTATGAGAAAATCTAATTGTGGGTTATTTTTCCGGAGGTCGTGTATGATTGGTTCCCTCACTGTACTCTGTTTGTAGGCCTGTTGTACGGTCGACGTGAACAAGTGAAGCGTTGCTTCGGCTTCTTCCGTGTCTCGTATGTGGTGTACCTCCGGAAGTGTGTCTTCAAGTGTTGTTTTAAAAGTGTCCCAATTACATGTAATTTTGTTGTTAGTGAGCCCTCTTATCTCAATATCTGTGGTAATGCTTATCTCGCAGAATATTGGGTTGTGGTCTGAATCTAGCTCGTGTAATACCGTGAGGTCTTCTGGTGTGATTCCTATATCTTTAAGAACTACATCTATTATATCTGGTTGCTGTAGGTAATTTGAAGGGTAAAATGTCGGTTCGTTTGGTGCGATCACTAGGTAGTTGTTATTGTCTGCGTGTTCGTTTAGTGTGCGGCTGTTTGCTGTCGTCGTTCTACTGTTCCAGTTTGTGTGTTTACAGTTCAGGTCTCCTGCAAGTACTATTTTTCCTGCCTGCGTAAGTTCGTCCAAGTCTTGTGTCTGTAGCGTTGCCTGCGGCGTTTTGTGTATCACCACGAATAGAATACTCCCCCGCTTGGTGTTAACCTTAACTGCTGTAGCCTCTAGCGTTATTAAGTCTTTCAAATTGTGTTGATAGTTTGGGAGATTTCTTTTAATAAAGACAGCTGTCCCCCCTCCGGTTCTATTTACTCTGTCTGCCCTGTAAATTTCTTAACCGTAAAAATAAATATTTTTTGTTGGATAAGGTGAGTTTAATTGATAAGAGCTATGTATATTGCATAAGTGTCAAGTAGATCTTCTAATTCTATTGCTTGCTGGAGTATTCCATTCGCATTCCACACAAAACGTGCAGTGTGTCGTTCGTCAATGTCGTCCTTTTGTCCTTCATTCCGTGGTTAAATATTCATTCAGACCTTCTATGACTATCATTAATTTGTCTGAAGTGTCTTTTTCCTGGCTTAAGGTGGTGTAAGGTATGGTTTCAAGTGGTCGATTAATTTAATTATGTTCAATTCGTTTAAAAAACTAAATAACTCCTTGATGTCGGAGGTTTGTTCTTGGGTGGCTTGTTGTGGGGGCCATGTTGACTGTCATACAGCCAGGCTGATTTGCTGGTCGTTATTGGTGGCTTGAGTTTCGTCAGACATGGTGACTTTATTTTCTTTGTCGGCCCTCTTCAGGGCGTCAAACTGGTTTGATGTTGTGATTGTCTTTTTTGTGTTTTGTTTTTGTTCTGTTTTAAATTTACGTTTCCTTGTGAGTTTGGAGGCCAGTGTAAATTTGATACCATTCATATTAAATAAAGCTGGGTTTTCATTGTGGAATAGTGTAATCGGTCAATAAAACTCCTCACCAAGAGGGTAACATTGCTCTAGCCATTTGTAGATATTTCCTCGGTCCATGTGGGGTCTTCCCATTACTTGTATGTTGAGTCCAGGGCTTCTGTGCCGCAGACTCTATGTTGACATGCCACACACGAACCAGTCCGAGTGTCGTGTCTCGAGTACGGACAAGGAGGCTACTACTATATTTCATTTTTATGCGATACGAAAGAATTGATGAGCAAGTATGACTGCATTCTCGTCTGTTTTTGGCAGTCAATACCCCAACGAATATTTATAGCAGGTATATCTAGCTGCGATATTAATAGTTTTTCTACTCTTTAAGGTTAGGGATTAGATAAATTCAAGCATTTACATTATAATTATAATTTTATTTAAATTTTGACGGTTATATCCAAAAAATTTCATTTCCTTAATAACAATTATAAGATTATATATCCAATATAAGTGTCGTGAACTGCTTCAGTGGACGGCTGGTAAAACGTGTCTCTTTCACAAATTATCAGTAATCATATATAGAGGTAATAAGTTCAAACTCTAACAAGGTAAACTTTTGTCTATATGATTTCCCAATTTCCCCTTATGCACATGTGTTTACGTTTTCTCTAAATTCCAACTTTTTGTGTAGATACATATAAGGATAGAAGTTTCTAAAACTCCTCACTGAATTTCCTGCTCCACTGTCAAAAATTGAAGATATTTACTCAAAACCCATAATAATTTTATATGTGAAACGAAATAATATAAACTAGCAAACCCAAGCAAAAATTGCGCTATACGTTCGTAAAACATTTTTTGATTACCTATTTTAAATCTTATAGTTTTATTTTTAAAGGATTAAAGTCCGCATTCGTATATGTGGACCATTAAAAAAAGGGTTGCTATTGGGTCAACAGGGGTCAACACTTCGTATTAAAATTGCAGTTTCCAGTTAAAATTTTCGACATTTTATTAGGGGTTGTACATCTTCAGGTCATCGCATTGTTATTAAATTCTTCATTTAAAAATACTGACCAATAAAAAAAGGTAAATATCGATTATTGAGGCTAAAATGATAGAGATAGAGCATTGTTGTACAAATATTTCCCCTGAGAGGTTAAAGTAAAAAGAACATCAACTGTTTGAGAGACTTACTTGTTTAGTTACTCTATGGCATTAGAAAATCAATGCGTTAAAACTAAGTAGTATCTCTTAGCTGTACGACTAAAGCTCATAAAATAGTATTAATATATTTTATAATATCTCAGAAACTATTGGTTTATAAAAATATATTACAGATCAATGGTTTTTAATATAAATAAACCTATATATTTCCGATGAAAGGTAGTTTCATTTCTCAAAGATTTATGGAAATATGATAAAATTATCGAATTTACACATCTATACGGGCCCCTTAAATACATTTTGACGAAAAATTTAGGGTAGAAATTTTCTTTTAATATTAATCAATGCTTAGAAATGAATCTTAATCAAAATTGCTATAGTTGATTTTGAAGAAATCGATTATTTTCTTGTTTCACCCTTTAGTAAACTACACTTAACTTAAGATTAGACAGACACACGGACAAACGGCTTTGCAAAAACAATTTTTTAGATTTAGGGGGGGAGGGGGTCATAAAACGTCAACATCCATCAACAACTTGAGTTAGATTTTTTTGACTGTCGAAATACTTTACCTTAAGTGATCAAAAAGTTTATATATATATATATGTGTGTGTGTGTGTGTGTGTGTGTGTATTGCTTGAAAACTAATGGCTAAAATACACAAATAAATTTCAAGAAAACGATTGCTATTATAAATAGACCTACATATTTGCAATAATAAGTAATTTCATATCTCAAAGACTTAGAAGATATGATTAAAAATTTGAATTTAGAAATCAGTACGGAGCACTTAAATTCATTTTGAGGAAAAATTGAAAGTAGCCATTTTGTTTGAAATATTAATAAAAGCTTAGGAATTAAATGTAATCAATATCGTTAAAACCAATTTTGATTAAATCGCTTTAATTTGTTTTCACCCTTAGGGAAACTACCCTTAATTTTAAGGTCGGACATCCAATTCAAAAAAAATCTCGGAGAAACCTTCTGAAAATCCTAGATACCAAGTTTAAACCCAATCATCAAAATAGTTTAGGCTCTAGCCCAAGGTACAGACAGGCAAACAGAAAGACGGCATTGTGAAAACAATTTTTTCATCCAAATTCATCAAAATCTAGAGTTCAATATTTTTACGATCCCAATACTTTCATTACGTGTAAGGTAGTGAGAAAATAAAGTTAAGTTTACATCCCCACTGAGATTTCTACCAGATAGAAACCACAGAATTGGATCTTTTTTATTTAAAATTAAAGCATTACTAAGTAATAAACTAAATTTAGTTTTCCAAATAGTGCCAGACAAGTAGAAATGTTGTATTTAACTCACCCTAAGTATTCATTCGCAGGTCACAACTCATAATATGTGAGATAAGTAGGTCTACTAATTTTAAAATCGTATTATTCGCATACTTGTTAAATTACTTGATAGTTAGGACTACTTTTAATGGATTGCTGATAGGTTTATAAAAGCATTGTTAAAGATTTACAAATAAATATAGGTTCAATTACCAACTAATTGTATGGATCTACTAATCTAAGATGTATCAATTTCAAGATCTTTGAAACAAGCTATGAAATAACTCATAAATATTCTATCGTAAAAAAAATGTATTTAAACTGTGTTATTGGTGAAATACTTTATAATTCGCTATATAGAGCTAAAATTAATTAAATGTTTGATGGGAAATAACCTTGTAGAATAATAATAACACTTATCCATGATTATATTTATGAGCTTTGCTTAAATTGTAAAGGCAGAAAGCGAGAAAAGTTTAACATAATTTCTTTCAATAATTTAATTGAATGAGGTTTTTTAGGAAATAACTTGACAAAAGAATTGTCCTCTGATCAAATTAATGTTCTCATTTTCTTAGAACTTTAGATCAACCGTTAACTTGAATAACAGGTAGCTTTATATATACCAAAACAAAATACATTGGCAAGTAGTCCATGAAGTCGGCCATCTTATAATTGCGGCTTGCTTACAGTCGTTAGCGAGTGGACTGCTCTCACTTGTGGCGGACCAAGTACTGTGCTTGGTTTGCACACAACTTACCTGGGGTTCAGGAATAATACAAGTTGAATACTATTTGACTTATGATCACAAGACCTCCAAAGTGATAACGGGGAAAATCTCCAGCATAGCCCCTCAGTTGAACAAACCACGAGAAAATGAGTTACGATCACGTGGCTCACGTGACTATCGTAGATGTCCGCCAAGATGTTCCTGTGGCAGTCCAGCTGATTGCGTGCCATTGTAAGTTCAGCCAAAGCTTGTCTCGCCATGTCACGGCCCCTTCACTACCCCACTAGGACCCCGCTCCCCTCACAGCCCGGTTGTACAAACTACAAGATTGCCTGCTTTCTAATAGAGAGAACAGATTGGAATAGAGAAAATATCTTCCACCCAGATAATGATGGACGATGGTGTGCCTCCGAAATAAAATTTTGGCTTTTAAAATTAGGTCTGTTGCTTTGTTTGTATATCCTCTTGTTTTTTTGTCATATTGTTTGTATGTCCTCTTGTTTGTATGTCCTCTTATTTGTCTGTAGTCTTGATTTTCTGTCATTTTGTTTGTCTGTAGTCTTGTTTGCCTGTCATCTTTGTTTGTCTGTAGTCTTGTTTTTCTGTCATCTTGTTTGTCTGTAGTCTTGTTTGTCTGTCATATTGTTTGTCTGTAGTCTTGTTTGTCCGTAATCTTATGTATGTATGTATATATATATATATATTCATGTATGTATGTATGTACAGTATGTATGTATGTATGTATGTATGTATGTATGTATGTACAGTATGTATGTATGTACAGTATGTATGTATGTACAGTATGTATGTATGTGTGTATGTATGTATATGTGTATGTATGTATGTGTGTATGTATGTGTGTATGTATGTATGTATGTATGTATTTATGTATGTATTTATGTATGTGTGTATGTTATGTGTGTATGTATGTGTGTATGTATGTGTGTATGTATGTGTGTATGTATGTGTGTATGTATGTGTGTATGTATGTATGTATGTATTTATGTATGTATATATGTATGTATGTACAGTATGTATGTACAGTATATATGTACAGTATATATGTATGTATGTGTGTATGTATGTGTGTATGTATGTGTGTATGTGTGTATGTATGTACAGTATGTATGTACAGTATGTATGTACAGTATGTATGTACAGTATGTATGTATATATGTATGTATGTGTGTATGTATGTATGTATGTATGTGTGTATGTATGTGTGTATGTATGTGTGTATGTATGTGTGTATGTATGTGTGTATGTATGTGTGTATGTATGT
>CABFVX010003765.1:53520-78365 GCA_902151425.1 Timema shepardi | reverse complement strand
CACCTTCATATTTACTATCATCACAATTTATCATTGCGGGCACGACGTGTAAACTGCTTCACCAACATTCTGTTCCCACATAGTGGCAAATAGTCTACATACAGGCGACTGCACTGGATTCTATGTCCCTCCTGGTCAGTAATCAGGGTGTCTTACTGGGTAAAGAAAGTCACAAAAGAGTCATTAATTGCAAAAAAGGCCACAAAAGTCATGCATTTTCAATATTTTGGTCATAAAGTTACAAAAAATATTTTTGTTTGAATTTCCCACGCATCGTATCAATGCGAACACATTGAAAGTTGCGCCACCCACTACCCATGATGCCATGTGCTAGCCGCAAGTTGCATGATTGTTTTTACCATGATACCAAGGACAAAGTTAATGTTTGCCATCTAGTTTAAGTTTAATGTTGCGTGTGAGTGCAGTATGCCTAATATATGCATTATATAATGTTCAACCATTTTCCGAAGGATTTTATGTTCAAAAAAGGTCACAAAAAAGTGGCTAATTGTTGTTTCTCCAACTCAGTAGACACCCTGGTAATGCCATATGTTAAAAAAAACTTGTTACACTAAATATGGTTTTGAACGTTTTAATATTGCTTCAGATAAAAAGGCTGTGGAACGAGTTGATTGTTCGAGACAATTGTCATCCTTTCAAAGGAAGTTTATTAATCTTGGTGCAGATTCCAATGTGGGTTATATTCTCCACGACCATAAGAAACTTGGTGTACATGCTACCAGATCGTGATTTGGGTAAGATGGTTGATTACTCTTCTTTGTTTTATATTGATTATTTTATGAGGGAAAACTCATCCTGTCTTGAAATGTGCTGGTACATGCTACCAGATCGTGATTTGGGTAAGATGGTTGATTACTCTTCTTTGTTTTATATTGATTATTTTATGAGGGAAAACTCATCCTGTCTTGAAATGTGCTGATGTACTAGAATAGAAGCTGACGTTTAGAAATTCATAAAATTGGTAGTTCAAGTACGCAATATGCCCTGGAAATATCACATTTATTTACATTCTGATACAGTATAAAGTTAGCTCCACATGTGTTATTTGTCCATGACTAGTCAGTGTTTGTTGTTTAACTGCAAGTGTGGATACAATAATAATAATTGTATTCTGGTATGAATATTTGGCATCTAACAGCGAATATGAACATTGTTCTGCCTAAAGTCGGTAAACTAGTACACATCGATGAGGACAAATAAGAATTACAAAAACAAAAATGCAGTGGTGGACGTGTGAACAAGAATTCAAGAAACGTTAAAGTTCGACTGCACCATAAAAAAGTAAAAAAAGCAGTTGTCACAATCTCATCCTATCATTTTGGTACTATACACAATCGTTTGCCTTTCCTATGGTGTGCCAAAATGTTCCTCCACAGATAACAAATGTATAGTATGTGTGGTCAAAGCATTGACAGTTACACACAAACATTCATGGACATTAACAAATATTTGTCAGCGCATTCGTGGAGCTGGCCTATGGAATAAGATGTACAGTAATTCCTTGTTTCAAACAATGACAGAATAAATCATTTGTTAAACATAAAAAAAAAATTGTTAGAGATTTTCTTTTAGGCCAGTTAATCAACCATTTAACAGCAACTGTAGCACTAACATCAACTATCCAGCAACCTGCCTCGATGGTCTAGTTAGCTAATGCGCTAGTTTTGTGTTGAACTAAACTGCCGAGGATGGGGAGATCTCGGTTGGGTGAATTGCAGGGTTTTTTCCTAAATGGTTTTCCACTCTCCCTCCACACAAATGTGGGTTCACTTTATCTAAATCCAATCTTCCCAATTCCTAACCCATTAGACTAATTAGTAAGCTTATAACCTGAACGGGTAGTAAGATGAGGTGCTAAATAAATAAAAAAAAAACTGTACAGCATCCAATTTTTTATTTTTATTCAAGATTATGAATATAATGTCCCTTAATTAATAACTTATATTGACTATAAGTCCGACACCTTTGCTCAGTCGGTAGCGTGTCTGCCTACTAAGCTAAGGGTCCCAGGTTTGATTCCCGGCATGGCTGAAAAAATTTCACCATTGGTGAAATGTGAGTTTACCCGTTCACAGTGATGAATTAATGGCTGGGGACTGGATGTTGTGCCTGTTCTAGTCTTAAGTTGGATTATAGGGTATATTAAGCTACAACAGGCCTATCCAGCTGTGCAAAAAATATATGTTTTGAATAAAAAACTGACCCAGGCCATAGACTGGAAAGGGTAGTGGATGTAAAATTTGACCATAACACATAAAATTGCTAAAAACAAGTAAATACATTTATATATTTTTTTAGATGTTGTGATTTTAAATTGTTAAATGTTTTCCTTAATTTTTATTGCAAGTTCACATAACCTACATTATTTCTTGTGTTGTGCCAAAAATGGTTTGAAATATTTGCTATAATTTTTTGTTAAATCACACTTCAATATTGTATTGTGTTTTTTTAAATGTTGTACACAAATTTACTTAATTCTTTTCAATTGTATAAACATTTTCACTTAATTTATTTTGAGATAAAATTTCATAAATATTACTATATAATGTTCCTTATTAAAATATCAAAATGTTCTTTAAAAAATCTATGGTTAACGTTTGGGGAAAGCTGATTTAAAGAAGTTACACTATTATTTAACTAAAGGAATGAGAACCTACTTTGTCTAAGAATTATTCTCAGTGCACCTGGACTGGGTTCAACCAATCATGTGTGTCATACTACCAGTGAAGTTGACGATGTCGCTGTAAAAAGAAGAAAACTCAAACACAATATAATATACTAAATTGGTTTGCTGTATTTTGTCCAGGAGATCATAATTTTGGTCCTCTTTGTGTGTTTTAGCATCAGAAATCATCTGCTTAGAGTTGAGTGTTGGAGGCGCTCTCTGGTTTCCTAACCTAACAATTCCAGATGCTTCTCTCATTCTTCCAGTTACTATGGGTCTAGTAAATCTAGCGATTGTTGAGGTAAGCTTTAATAGAATACAAAATACAATAAGCACAAACCTGGGTATGGTCTGGAGTCTCAAACCTTCAATCACTTATGAATGAGACTGGTCCAAATCTTTGCTATAACCTATTTAGTGTGACAGTAAATGGCAAATGAACATGAACAATCCTAAGCTCTGTGTGTTTGTGTTCAAGCCAGGCAGTAGTGATTTTTTGACGGAAATAATTAGGGGAAAGCTGGAAAATGTTTTGATCACTTTATTTTGGAGGTCTGACAAACCTACTAAGTTTTCCTCCTTGAAAGACCTCCGCACTGACCGTCATATTGTAAAAATGGAGCAAAATTTCAGTTTTTTGTCAATATCTTCGTTTGTGTAAGTTTCACAGTGAAAATAGATATCACCAATAATGGAGATAATTAAATTATATATAAAAATAGTCAAAAGGACTTATTCACTAAGACCTATAGTTTTGGAGCAATAGCCGCAAGAAGTGTGGTATTCTCCCGCAACCACTTGAAATATCGGGCTTCGCTCACTGTATATTGTTGTCTATGTATAATATTATTCTAATTCAATGTTTTAATGAAATATAATGCAAATATATAAGTATATATATACACCAATTTGCAACTTTTTAAAATTCGTTTTCACACCACCATACGGTAGAGCTTATGACAGCTGCAGGACACACTACACCCTTTTGTGCATTTACAAGAAATAGACTTTAGGAGCATTTGCAGAGCTTAATACTTAGTTGAGGTAATCGGAAGAAGACCGTCTTTGGTGTTCTTCCAGCCCCAATCTAGCACGTTTTTGGAATTGCCACACCATAGCTGTATTTGGTGGTACTTTCGATAGGAATGTTGACGTGCAGCTTCATGGGAGGGGGTTAAGCTGCAAGATTAAACAAACTTTTTGATAAGGACTTTGATGAAAATAGTTGGAATCTCAGATTATCCGATGAGCTGTCATTGATCTTGGCTCCATACAGAACTGTGATGACATGTTGTCCTGCCACATCAATTCCATCTGAGTCCTTGAAAATCTGCACGATTGTCTGCAATTTATTGTCTTCCTTGAATAACCTAACTACCTTTAATTTACCCTGCCTGAAGAATGCAGAAGCTGTGTCACAGCCACTGAATGTGTGTATACACAAGATTATTTTTTTTACTTCATTTGGCAATTTTAAACTGCTCAAGGAAAATATCATCTTGCCCGTTTTACCTCTGCTGGGTTTAATGTAAATTTTTGCGGTAGGTAGTGATAATGCTATTAGCAGCCCCAAAAGGTTTATGTCTTCGCCTACTGCCATTACACAGTCGTAATCAAATGATGCATCAATTATGGTATTGATAATGAGACAGTCAGCATCTTCATCAGCTTGTTTAGCGATGAATCTCGCTTCTTCAAGTTTTTCACTTAACATGGAATTATTTATTTATTACTATCGTTTGCTATAAATTTTTATTGCGACATAATTGCTGCCATAGACTCACCGATCAGTACATCAGCGCCAGTGTGTCTGTTCAATTGACGATAATGTTCATCTAGAGATGGAAAGTTGGAAAGTTTAATGTGACAAACACAATGAATTAAATAGTAGTATGAAAATTAATTCTTTATTCACCCTGATTATTTAGGGGGGGAGGGGCGGGTGCGGTTTGAACCGTTCAATTACCCCTTGGTACGACCTTGAAATATTGATGTATTTGCATCAATTATCGTTAAAAAATTGAGTCGGAGTAATATTCAACATAGGCAACGGTATACAGTGAGCGAAGCCCAATACACTACACTTCTTACGGCTATTGCTCCGAAACTATAGGCCTTAGTGACTTAAGCCCTTTTGACCATTTTTATAGAGAATTTAACTATCTCCAATATCAGTAATAGCTATTTTCACTGTAAAATTGACACACACGGAGATATTGGAAAAAACTGAAATTTTGCTCAGTTTTTCCAATATGGCAGCCAACGCAGAGATCTTTAGAGGGGGAAAAGTTAGTATGTTCATCAGATCCCTGAAATAAAGCGATCAAAACCATTTCCAGCTTTCCTCTAGTTATTTCCGATAAACGACCTTTCTGACACTTTAGCGCCTGGGTTATATTTAACAATCCTAGAGTTGTTCAAGGCTAAGCCTCCTTTCCATTTACATTATTAATTTTAGGAAAAAGCAAATATATAAAACTTGTTTTTATCCATTACAATATTATTATTATTATTATTATTATTATTATAATAAAACACACACACACACCTAAAGTCTGTTCACCATAGGAATTTTTTCTGAAAGGCCTTTTTCCATACCAGAACTCTAATATATAGTAGGATATTGGTAGGAAAAAAGATCTTTCAGAGAGTAATTCCTACCGTGAATGGCGTTTATATTTAAAATTTTGCAATGGAAATGGAGACGTGTTTCAGGTAACATTTAAAAAATATTTATTTGTTTAATTGGAGCAATGTAAAATGTAAACTCTTGTGTTCTTCTTTTCATTGTAAAAGCCATAATGTTTTTGTTACTTTTACTTGTTTCTATCCATCTTTCCTGTACCTTCTTCCGAGTATATAAAACCATTTATCAATAAAACTTACGGTAATTGATTATATCTGTGTGTTTAATCAGGTGCAGACTCTCTCCCGATTAAAAAAGCCTACCAAATTCCAGAGGTATGCCACAAATTTATTTCGAGGCCTCAGTGTTGCTATGATTCCGATAGCTGCAGGAGTGCCTTCAGTGAGTAAACAATGTTCATGGTAACCATTTTCCTAAACGTTGCTTCAGACTGCGCTAAAACTCACCACAGTATATTTTACATTTTCATATCACAAGTTGACTTCATCTTTTATGTGATTGTCAATTCCCTCTAGAACGTTTTATTATTATTGTTATAGAAATGATTACTTTACATGTATTCTATTTTCTTTGAACCTTGACGATTTATTGCACATTATTATTAAAGACATTGTTCTTCAGTTAAATTTTAATCACTTCTGACAAACGTTAGTTTGAATCTTGTGAAAGGTCAAAATTGTAGTCTTGTGATGAGACAGGCATTAGTATCGACTCATTTTTAGAGACTGACACACTTTTGAACAAAAATCTAAATAACTAATTTATAAGGTTTCTAAAATCATTGGACACAGTCATTCCTAGTTTTGAACAATTCTTTAAATAATTGTGGTCTAACACCTTAGATCAATCAGTACTGTGTCTTGGCTACTGAGCTAAGAGTCCCGGGTTCGATTCCCGGCATGGCCAGAAAAATTGGAGGTTTCTGCTTTCACAGTGTGTGTTCATATAATCAGTTTAAAAGTAGCATGTTAAATACCTCACATTAAAAAGAAAAATACATGTTTAATATATGCATCCATTACTGTTTCCAGCCTGTGGCCTGGGTCAATTTTTTATTCAAGTCATATTTTCCACTACCGGCTTGCTAGGCTTGGCGTAGCTTCATATGCCTTATAATCCAACTTGAGATTAGGTCAGGTACAACATATAGTCCCCGGCTGTTAATTTATCACTGTGAAAGGGTAAACCCACATTTCACCAAGGATACATTTTTTTCAGCCATGCCAGGAATTGAACCTGGGACTCCTAGCTCAGTAGGCAGACACGCTACCAACTGAGATAGAGAGTAGGATGTTTAATATATAATATTGTTCTTCATTAACTACTCTTTTCAATCTGTGTTTTTATTGAGTTTTGTTTTTTCAGTGTTTGTGTTTATACTGGACGACGTCTAGTATATATGGTTTGGGGCAAAACCTCTTACTGTTATCTCCAAAAGTTAAAAAACTGGTTGGTATTCCAGACACGCCAAGTCAGTTGGATAAACCATACCAACACCTACTTTCCGAGATCAAGGCCAGAGCTGCTAGAATGTCATTTCGGGGTGGAACTAAACCTCAATAGTATGTAAAAAACTTTATAGTGCAAATATTTTTTCCCACGGTGTATATTATGTCTTACTCTGTAGACATTTTAGAATACTACCATATTTGTTGACATAGCTGAATAATTCCAAGTTTAATTGTTAAGTTTTGTTTTCAGGTTAAATTAAATTTGAGAACGAATGAAGTGCCAATAATTTATTTCAGAAATCACACCAACACATTATTATGTACTGCTGGTTCATATTGTTAATGTATCTTAGTTCTTAGATTGGGGGTTTGAGCTCAACCACAACTGACAAGTCACATGGGTAAATCAATATGGCCCATAAATAAATAAGTTTACTTTTGACCCATTTCTCAAGAGTTATATTAACATTTCAACTATTTATTCAATTATTATTTTTTTTTTTTGTGATTCTGTCCTGTATTTTTTTGTTTTTTTTAAAGGGTTTTCATCAATGTTTGTGTTTTAAGAACAGGTTAATCAAGAAAATTATGTCAAGTCAAGTTTGGGACTATTTTAAAATTTGTGCCTTTGATGAAGGTTTTGCAAAGTGTAATTTTTGTGGGGGAAATATTTCTTGTGGAGGTCGATCTCTTACAACAAGTGCTATGAAAAATCATTCAAAGAGGCAATCCACAGAGGTATTTAATATGAAAATTAAAAATGATTTGGATCAATGTGCAAGTAAAAAACTGTATACACACAAATTAATGAAATTGATTTATCAACTCCAATTTGTTCTGGGACATCCTCAATTGGAGATTTTATAAATCTAGATAAAAACTCTCCCCAAACAAGTCAATTATTATGTTCCTTAGAGCTTTGAATTCTCTTGATTTTAGTATTTAAAAAAAAATCTGTTTGTATTTTTATCTTTGCTTCCTTATCAAAATAGATTATAATACCTCAATGATGATTAAAGTTGATCAAAAGTTACCTAGGCCTATTTTGTTTGTTTATTTCATATGTTTTTTTAGAAACCTAACTCATTCTATCAACACTTTTAAAATCAGCTGAAAAAACACTCAAATTTTGATTGATTTGATTTTTAAACAATAATATGAGTCTTAATTGTTTTATTTGGCTGGATTTTTACTAGTATTTTGCAAGGGGTGGTTTGGGTGCATTAAAATTGAACGCACGATTAAAATTAATCTTAATTTACAGTTTAGGCCTATATTGTGTAATGTACATCTATTTGTAGATCATTAAAATTTCTAACAATTTGCTAGGATTCGGATTCGATATTCAAGATTTGAAAATAAAATGTAGATTCAGATTCGAGAAATAGTGGATTCAACCAATCTTTAATTATGTTGTAATCCCTTTTTTTCCTAACATTTTATATTTTGGCCAAGCATTAATACATTACTATTTTTTAAAAAGATGTGTGCTCTGTTATGAACGGTTGTAAGTTATTGAGGACGGGAGCATGCACACATTTAATTAAATACACGAAAGATGTACTATTCTAAAACTAACCAAGTTAATAACATATCTGAATAAGGGAAACCTCTTTTCTCTCTATGAGGCAATTGCATTACATTTGGAAAGGAAAGGTGGATAGAATTTAAAGAAAACTCAAAATGGAGTAATCCAGTGTTTTGTGTTATTTGTACCCTCTTCTTCTTTGTGTTTGATAAAGGCAACAATGCCGAAATATTATTCTATTTGTGTTAAAATGTGTGTCTGACCACTTCTACTATAGAAGACAGAAGAAAGGAAGAAGATGTCACCTTTGTGCATTGGACTCTTCCCACATTTTTCCTCTTCTCCTAGGTGGGATTTCTTCATCAAATTTACTCTAGTAGTTTATTTTTTCTTTTTCTTTAGTTTTATCAATTTCCTTTATTATAAAATTATCTAGCCATTGGGCCACCTCATTTTTAATCAAAACCTAAATATATGATTTTTAAACTGTCATCCAGGTAAAATCCTATCATGAACAGACTTCTTTTTTCTATGTAGCTTGCCGTTATCTGACTATTTTTAGGGCATCTGGATGGATACTGGATTAGATAATTTGGTTTATATTAGGAACAAGAACAGGAATTAGGGTATCACTGCAGTGTTTGGTCACAGTTGGTGTAAGACCATCTGGTCTTGGAGTTTTTAAGTTTCGATATAAGGCTCTTTATTTCTATTTCATCTGTAGTAATTAGAAAGATTGAACAACTAGTGTTCCCATAATTTTTCCAAAATTCTGTATAGTCTCTCCTACTCTTGTCTGTATTGCATTTGACAAGTGAGAGTTGATGTTAGTGAAGTGTTTATAAAATACGCCAGCAACTCCTTGTGATTTTAAAACCAGTGAATGATTGCTATCAAGTACTTACCCTGTCAAATTTTGAGGATGGCATAGAATTGTGATCAAGTGGGAGATGTATGCCATTCTATATTTGTTTAGTATCACCTTTACAGGCGATAAAAAGATTTGTTCTGTAATTGCATATAAAAGAGTGTTTCTATTATGTAATTTGATTGAATGACAGCCTTTTGCTCTTTCAGTTCTACATTATAACATGTTTTCTTGTAGTGTTTGAATAGTTTGCCTCTTTTCTCAAATAAAGTTTTTAGTTGTGATGTTATTCAGGGGCTAGTGAATTTTTTGTTTTGTGAGTTTATTAATTCAGTAGTTGTAGATTTGTAAATGGTTTTACTAAAAGTGTATCTGTAATGTATAAAAGTGTAATGTTGGGGTTATTAGTGTTTAGCCTCTTTGTTTTACATAATTCTTTCTTTAGTCTATATGCTAGTGTTTTACAGTCTATTTTTTTGGAGAATATATTGTTTATTGGTTGTTTCTATTGATTTTGTTAGAATAATTTGGTGGTCTCTCAAGAAGTTGTTAATGGTTGATATGTCAAGTGTGATAGTGTCCGTGTTTGAGAGAAAATAGTTGAACTGTTTATCGGCTAAGTTACTCAGCACATGCTTACATCAATAATGTTCATGTTGACATTTACATTAAAATCACATAGAAAAAAGAAGGAATATGTTTGCAGGCCGCCATATTATTGTTTAAGGCATTAAAAAAGTTTATTAAGTTACAGTGAGGAGTTCTGTAATAACCTCTTACAAATATTTGTTTAAAATTTGTCTATATTGTTTGATTCAACAGGAATTCATTGTTGACAATGTTTATAACACTGTGAATCAGGTGAGATTGTATTGTAAGGCCTCTCCCGTATCTTCTTTCCTACAGGCAAAATAACCAGTGTAACTAGACAAGCTATAAAGATGTATTTGTATCATATGACCATGTTTCAGAAATCCCAATTTTGGATGGGCAATAGCCTAGCTCTCTTAACATGTGTTTTAGATCAAACATTTTATTTTTTATGCTACGGACGTTGATTTGCAACCTTGTTAAACTGTTGGTAATAGAAAATGAGTTGAGGGATTGTTTGTATTCTACTGTTTCCCCTCTACCTACTCAAGTAGATTCAGCCTCAATCAATCCAATCCTTCCTTGGTCCACCTTCTGACCCCCAGATGTTTATATACTACTCTTGTTTCCCCTCTACCTACTCAAGTATAATCAGCCTCAATCAATCCTATCCTTCCTTGGTCCACCTTCTGACCCCCAGAAAACCCAGATCCATCTTCAGGACCTATGAAACTCAAGACTTGCAACTCTACAGCTGCCAAGTCACCTGTAGGCTTGCAACTCTACAGCTGCCAAGTCACCTGTAGGCTTGCAACTCTACATCTGCCAAGTCACCTTATCAACAATTCATTTTTTGGAAGACGTGATCTGGAACTTCACATCTATCCTACGCTTGGAAATGTTCTCATCGGAAGGAAGCTAATGATTTTGAAAATCCTAAGATCACAATCCACCTATCCTTTGTTACATTCCAGGATTATTTGTAAAGGTTAGATAGTATGGATAGGTAATGGGGATGGTAAAAGAAAGTATCCCAAGGAGAATGATGAAGCTGAGGTATATTGGGAAAATACTGCAAAGGAGACCAAGAAAGAGAGGAGCTGATGACAGCAAGTGTGTGCATGCAAGAGGAGAATAATGGTAGACTATAGCAAGACAGAGCCATTTTCCAAATCTAACCTGGTCGCTGGCTGGAAATGTTTAATGATAATGGGAATAATACTTTCTGTAATTTTTGATTGCTAGAAATTCGCACGCCAATTATTAACAATGTTGCCTACCTGTGACGTCACAGAAAAACAATATAGGATTTCCCATGTTAATGTCTTTCCTTTTTATTCTGCAAGTTTTAAATATAGAACATTGAAACAAAAGCCATAAGTTATGACAATTCTATATATTGTCCTATGTGATTTTAAATAGGAAACGAGTAAAATGGAAAATAGAAATGATAAACAATGTTGTCCAGGGGCTAATAGTGGAGTGAAGCTCTCAACTTCGCAAGGAAAGAGGGGAAGTGTTATTAGCAGGCAGACAAGTTTACCTTACAGAGTGAACGACTCATTTTCTTTCCAATTTTTTTTTTATTGGTTTCAAGAGTGGTTGACTGTTAGTTAAAATGCTGAAACATCCAAACCCAGAGAGGAAAATTTGTTTATCGAGCAACGGTCTGTTAAAAGAACAACTGCTCTAGCACGTCGGTTTGGATATCAAAATCAAAAGTAGGCCTATTTATTAAAGGAAAAGCAAAACCGACAAAAATGTATTTTGGATTTTGTTACCAGGTCAGGACACTATTAGACTAGTAACGTAACCCAAGCATTCCTGTCTAGATTTCCCAACATTCCTATCCAATATCAGGACCTTAGAATAATACATTTTATATTGTACTTAGGATTACATACTTATTTTAAAGTTCATAAACATGTTTAGTTAACACCTTGTGTACAGCCCGGGACAGTTAGTGAAATGCGGTGTCTTAATACAATTAATATATTTTAATATAATCATGTCCTAAGATTGAGTGTTTTAAGCCCTCCCCAAAATTAAATTCTCCCTATGTCCATAACTCAATTTAAAATAAATTTAGTGGAGGTATACCTTTTCACCTACTTTAACTCATGTCCACTATTCTATAGGTTACTTAGAAATTTAATAATATCAAGGCAGAATGACTTCGATTTTTTTTTCTGGTTCCTGTCATGGCCTAATAAAGTACTAAACAATAATAATAGTAATAATAATTATTAAAATCTTCTAAAAAGGGGAAATTATTTTATATAACAAAGTGTATTTAAATACACATTAATGAAATGTTTTATAATTATCTTATGAATATTATTATTACACTAATAAACAGAGGCAATTATTTTATATAGCAAAAACTATTTAAATATGCATATGATTTTTAAGTTAATAAACACCTTAGATCTTAAAATATAACATGTAATTATTTGGCATACTTTTTTTTTTATAGAGATTTTTGGCGATTTCTTTCCAAAGACATGAGACATTCTATAAATTAACTTTGTTTAAAATGGCGCGAAACGTAAGTCAGTTCTCTAGCAGATGAAAAGCTAATACTAAAACAATTGCCGGTCGAACAACGAATGGCTGGCAGTCTGTGTATCCACGGTGACCAAACCTCGAGAAGACTGCATAGGTATCCTTCGTGACAATTCGGACAGATCTACTCTTGGTCGCGTGATTGCAGATTCGAAGCGGGACGTTGAAAAACGACTCATTATATATTGCGGAATGTTAATTAATTCTTATATCAAATGTAACTAAATCAATTATTTTATAAATAAACCACGTTATAAAATAGAACATCTATCTAAACTGATTCTTTAAAATAAACGACAAATTGCAAACAAAACAGTAATGGTGAATTTAATATAGACTTCACACTTCCATTTCTAAGGACTTACTGTGTAATCACAAGTTTGCTCTAAAACTAGAACAGTGCTGATAATTGGTCACGTGACCAGTGTTGCCAACCCTAGTACCCTAAAAATCAGTAGCAATAGCCTCAAAAATTCAGTAGATTTCAGTAGATGTATTTAAAAGTGGTGATACATGATTATTATTAATTATTTTATTGAACGTAGGTGATATTACTCATCTATGTTATTCCTCCTGCCTTTAACCTTTTTTTTCTTTGTTGTCGACCTCAGTGGTCTTGGGGTAATGTTCTCGCCTCAGGATACGATGTTAGTGGGTTCAAACCCAGCCGGAGTCAACGAATGTTTCTTGAGCGATAACAATCCGTAGCACACCTTCCTTCAGAGGGGAAGTAAAGCATTCGGCCCCATGTTGATTGATGTATGTAAAAGAACCCTGTGGGTATGTGAAAATACCTTTCCTTGCAAAATTAGTAGGTCGTTTTACTCTCCTCATAGAAATTATGGTGAGCTGATATAATCAGTAGGTCCGAAAAGTGTACGTAAAATACTGTACCTAAAATAAATTACAATAAAAAAAATCTTGTCTATGACCAATGCTTCATGCTTTAAGTGTTTGGAAGTACGTGCTACACTAGCTAGAGAAAATAAGCTGTTACAAATTGTGTGTTTTAAAGTGAGTGGATTTCTTCAGACTAGTGTAGTAGCGCCTTCCGGTCTATTCACTGTGACAGCCAAATTCTTGGAAGAGGGCTAAGCTTACAGTTATTATAGTACAAGGTTTTTTTAAAGTTGTTAAGCTACAAAGCTGAGTAGAAGCTTTTCCCTCCCCTTTCTTTCCCACCCAACGCAACATTTCAAAGAGCCAATGAGTGAAGTTGACAACATACGAACATATCAGTAGATTTGTTAATTTTATTTGAATTAATCAGTAGATCAGTAGAAAAGTTAAAAATCAGTAGATCTACTGAAAATTCAGTAGGGTTGGCAACACTGCACGTGACAGCGCTAATCCAATCACAAGTCCGCGTGGCCAACATAGCCCACACTGCTCGAGTAGAAATAATTCAACTTTTCCAGCGCTTCTACAGAAAATCGGCCAAGAAGACCCAATCAGCGCATGCGCAAAATTTAAAAAATGCGTTATTTATAAACACGGCACATTCTTAAGATGACGCATCTCAAAAACGACAGTTTATTGGGCTATGACCTATGAGGCTTATCTATATAAAAAAAATAGTGACTGCCATTCTCCTGGGGCTAATTTTAGTCAAACTGACGCAAAAAAAAAAATCCCTTGCTCCTCTCTCTCGAAAACAGCCGCATAAATTGCTACCCAAGCGCACCCGTCGGTTTTAATTAAAAAGTTAATTTTAGAGACCACAACAATTTTAATGTTAATTCCGCAGCTGGATATCATTTGTGATGTTAAGAGGGAGGGGGGATGATGTTGAAGAGGAGAGGTAAAGGATAACAAACTCAAACCCAAGCATTAAGTAAAACACCTAATTTTATCTTAAATACAGTAACTTGCACTGATTTTAATTGTAAATGTTTGACTTTTCAACGCATCATGGGTCAACAGAGATTCACAACTTTCCGTGAGTGTGTGAATAGCTGCACCACTAAAAGGTGTGGAGTGCTTTCCAATTTCAGTGTACGTGTGAATTCATCTTTAACCTCAGCATTTCTCTGTGACGTCATTGAAAGCTGCTCCTGGCGATAGTGCCCCAAACTAGTTTACGGGATTAGCTGTCCTATAAGAGTGCCGACCCAGCCTCACTATCAACAATTCTATTTCATAGCTTCCCAGTTTAGCCACGTAGGCGCTTTATGCATCTTCACTTTTGCCATCAATAGAGCTCTTTATAGTAAGAGTACGACCAACGATTAAAATGGCACTTGCCGACAAGGGCGGGCAGTGATTGGCATACGTGACTCCCGCGCTTGCCACTGACCTAACTGGCCTCAAGCAGAATGCTGGGCTCTTATGGGAAATATATTTCTTTCGAGACATTTTCACTAATTATTCGAAATCATGCCAAAATATTTTGATTTTGAATGTAGAACACATTGATAAAAGGATGTAGAATTCTATTCAATACCATTTGGACCAAAGAATTAAAAAGAAAAAGTATTGCTCAATTGAAAATTGAAGTTGAATTAATAGCCGGAAAAACTTCATGGCTTTGTCATGCCAGCTCATTTTTATTTGGGTTTAGTAGCCCTAATTAATCATGCATCAATATATTTTTATTATTTTTTGATGTTTATGTCGTGGGAAGATATCAATAAATTTGTATTATATTTAAATAGCCTGAACCAATACATTAACCTTAAAACAAAATCTTGTGTTATGAGTTAAAATGAATAGTCACAATATTTATAATAAATATATTACAATGATAGCGAATGGCTTGCTCCTCATCTTATGCTCAATTTATTTGTTGACTTGAATAAAAATAGTTATCATATCAAACAAATCACTTCGAAACCATGTTTAAGTCATCTAAAACAATTTTCATAAGGCCCTAACAATTAAATCAAATTGGTCCAAAAAGAAGGAATATTTTTCTTGGACGTTCAAACTACACCAACGGCCGAACTTGATTTATAATTATCGGTAGAGTAGGCTTAGGCTATGAAATAAATTATAAAATTATTATCTTGTGTTTAGTGATCCTTAAAAGAACTAAACAATCAACAAAATATCTTAAATAGCTAATTATAATAATTATATTAAATCAACATAGAAAAAAGTGTGTGAATTAGATTTTGCCGTTGAATAAAATGTATTTATTTTACATTTTCACGCAAAAAGGGTTAACTATTATTGAGCTTCGGGTTAAAACATAACGATTTAATGCAATTTTTTAAATTCATGATTAATTTGGGATATTACTCATCATCATCATCGCTCCATATTTCAGAGTTGAAAATTGGTGACCAATTGAAGGCATTTCTAGACAGGGTGATACTCGCTGTGGTTTTCTATGGCATTCTGCGGTTTGGAAGTGGACGGACAACAAATATATCCTAATCTGATCCCAAGAAAATAACGTTTCCACTACAGAAAAAACCCTAATACAGCTGGGAATCGAAACCTGTATCCTTGCATTGTCAGCCAAATATGCTGATCACCAGACCACATAGCTGAAGATAGTGTAAATGTGTATTTATTTATCATACTCAAAACTAAACCTAGCTATATCATGCACTCTCTAGGCCTTTTTTTAAAAACATATGTTAATTGTTTAGGCCACTACCAGACTTGTCGGTTCGGTTGGGGTACGGTAATAGTTCGGTATACAGAGTGGATGTCGCACACAATTGAATGGGCTGTCACGCACGGGTCGGTCAGCGCAGAAGCATGCTTTCGGCGTACCGCTTCGTGGTAAACTATTTCAGTTATGGCTCTGCATTTACCGAGTGTACGTCTGTCTTTTGAAAGGATGTTTAACAAAATTTCTTTCTTGTTTTTCATTATGGTGGGAGACCAAAATGTATGTACAGTACATTTAATTTTAATTTTAGAAATTGAGAAATAGTAATGCTTAATATTGCCTAATATTCTGGTAAAGACATATCTGAGAAAGCATGGAGAGAAACTGCCACTGACCCTAACCCCATCTAGCCCTCTATTTCTAATATCCACGTCTTCAAACATCCAATATTAACCACTGTTTATATGTTCCTCTGATTTTATTTTTCATAGAGCAGGAAGTGACAAGTCTTATAAATCAAATTATCACAATCTATACTCATATCTCTGGCATTCTTGATTTATTATTACATATAGGCGTACACCATACAAATAAAATAATTTATGTTACCATTATGCACTTCAATAGAATTATTCTTTCCTTTTTTTTCAACTAAACATACATTGCCGGTATTTTAGGTTAGAGAAAACAAAACCACTAGAGGGCTATATTGCGCAATAACCGCTTCATATGGTTCAATATGATTGTGTAAGCTTAAATAAATATTAAAAACTTTTAATATTCCTTAATTTATTGCGCAAACCTTTAATATTATTCTTACACGGTCAATATTATTGTGCAATAATATTTAGCGTGTAAGGGGTCTTTAGAGATATTCCAATAAACGCACTTTTGTTCCATATACCGCCAAGTAGGCCTACTGGTTAGCTCAGTCAAACCGGCCGCCTGGCAGACGATGCTTGATGGCCATACTCTTACTACTGTATACAGAGCTCTAAGCCATCAACTGTTTAGCACGCTACCTATTGGGCTTTTTTTTATACTATTAAATCTATTAATCTGTGGATTTTTCTGCTGTGCGCGATTATAGAATGTAATCAAAATGGTGCCTATTATCAATAGCTGTTTTTAAACATTTACATTTTAAACAAGCTTTTACCAAGATATATGATTGAAGTTTGCATATTTAGAAGTATAAGTAATTTCTTACTGAGTTTTTGATTCAGCTGTGAATATGTTAAGAACCAGCGTATTCAAGCAGGGTGTTAATTATACGTTGAACGACGAGGTTTGTTTTGTTTTAGTTGACATCGAATTTCAATCTTATTTTATTGGCTGTCTTCCATTAGATTCAATACAATTTGGAATAATTGTTAATTTGAGAGTTGAGGAAGAGTCGTGTTGCCATTAACTGATTGTTTGGCTAGTAACTATTACTATTATAGACGTAGGATTGATGATAGGTACATTTACAAATATTTCTAAATTTTCAGTAGAACTACATGTGTTCTCACCTAGGGTCGAAATAGTTTCATCTTGAAGGACGTGGTTCAGCTATAAACCAATTTGAACTGTTGCCAAAGATTCCAATGACTCCTAATGGCCCGTCTACAACCAAACGCACCCGCTTGTCGGACTCGCAACTACGCAATAACGTAATTTTGTCTGTCTACAATAGCTTACGCAAACACAATCGTATGCCGGAACTGTCGGACCAGCTTGTAGGGAGGAGATGAACATTGTCCATCTCTTGCGTTTATGTAGTTCTGTTGTCTTGCGTTCAGCCAATCAAAAAACAAATATGGATGGACTACTAAAATAAAATAATTTGAAGTTATTTGGTCTATGTGAATGTGGGGAATGCCAGGCCTCCACCGTGGTTCGGATTCCACGTTAAACTGTAGGTTCCTCCATTTCATCTCACAATCACCCTACCATTATACATTAGCGTAAGTGCGTATAACCCGAACGGGTAGTAAGACGCGGTGCTAAAAATAATAATATTTGGTCTATGATAAAAACGCTTGGAAATGTGTAGTATTGAATACAGGATTTTCAATTAAAATCATGTGTATTTAACCATTTAAATATGTTTTAAATATTTATCTCTTATTTGAAAACATTAATATGAATTTGACTTTTATAGTCATCATTGATGTTTGTTCCTATTGGTTGAAATTACGTTTTACGACTTTTCATTGTAGACAGTCTATTTTTTATTTAATAAAAGCGTAATTACGAGTGCATTTGCGATTGCGTAGTTGTGAGTCTGACAAGCGGGTATGTTGGTTGTAGACTGGCCTTTACTTGGGGCTTATGATTAAAACCTTATAAGGATGGAGGGGTTAGAGGTGGAAGAGTTACTGTCTTTCAAGTGAATTCTTAAATGTGAGCTAAGAAATAATATCGTTTAACATGGTCTTGGTACATTGCTTGATGTCCTAATTTTACTATTTTTTATTTCATCTGTGCAAGATTATTTTAACTAACCTAGGCCCCTACTACCAATATTTTTGTTAAAAAAAATGCAGTTAATTACCAGTAGGCCTGCTTTAGCTGTTCTCAGGATTAATAAGTTTTAAAAACAATTACTCGTTCAAACTTTGGTCAGGTTCTCAAATGAGGTCTAGTTGCTATTTTTTATTCATGCTATATCTGTTTTTCACTCTCCCTATATACAGGGTGTTCATTTGAAAACTTTCTATTAAAATAGCTAAAAAAAACAACAGATTGCAGAAAAAATGTTTAAAAAAAAGGTTGTTCTGTTCTAAGGTGGGAAGTAAGGCGGTTATGACCTTAGGTTTGGCGTTCCTAAGGTGACGTTAAAGTCACTTTGATTTTTTTAATGAGACTCCCTATTTTTTTATTACATTTCTTTGTAAATCAAGTTGTGCCATTTTCATAGTGGTAAGTGTAAGCTTTTTAAAGTAAAAGCTATCATGATAAATGAGCCTCACAAGTTTCTGAGGTGCCAGCACCAGGCATGCCATTGGAATTTTTCCTATTCAAACAAAACTTGATAATATACAAGTGTTGGTGTGTAATATCGTAAACAATCATTGTTTTTACCATCAATTCCATTTACAAATTCATTAGTTCTATCGTTTGCTTTCTACTGTTAACATCTAATCTTGAAAATGGTTTACAGCCTGGAAGAGAGAACAGAATTGATTTTTTGTATGGAGTCGAGGCTCAATGTGCTCTAAGAAAGGCGGCAACATTCAACCAAAAAAATCAGGATAAAAAAGTGTTAAATATTGGCTTAGTCATGGTTTTAGTTTGAAAATTTAAAGAAACTGGATCTGTCACAAACAAAAAATGGACTCTGTGTACAATATTGAGTGAATTAACTTGAGTGGAAATTTTGGGAACTTATATGGCAAATCCCAAACGTTCAGTGCAGGCAGTGTCTAAAGATACTGGTTTATCAATTGGTTTGTTTCATAGGACATTAAAATTAAATAATTTTTATCTATATAAAATGCAGGTACATCCAACACCAAGTGAAGATGAATGATCCTGATAGGCGAGTACAGTTTTGCGAAGAAATGATCAAATTATTCAATGTGAATCTTGTAATTAGAATGTATCTGCTTTTTTGACACGTATACTTAAAAAAATGGTTTTGCAAATAAATACAGCTGTTGCTATTGGAGTGATCAAAATCCTGGTATTTTTACCGACAGACATACACAATGGCCAGAAAAAATAAATGTGTGGACAGGTATATTAGGTGACATAATTGTTGGTCGAATATTTATTGACGGAAATTTGACAAGGGGAAATACTTGTAAATGCTTGAAAAAGCCATTCATCCCCTCATAGTGCATGCCTTAGAAAATCAACTAGACAATCATGGAAACATGGAGCTTGATGAAGATCTTTTACATTTTCAGCAAGATGGAGCCCCCACATGCCATACATTACTCGTTCGTAAATTATTAGACAACAGTTTTAATGGATAATGGCTAGGCAAAAGAGGACCAATTGAGTGGCCCAGCAAGGTCATCTGATTTAACGCCTCAAGGTTTTTTCTCTGGAGACATTTAAAGTTCACTATCTACGGAGCTAAACCAGCAAATATCAAAGAGTTAAAAAATAGAATAAAAATGGCATGTAGAAGTGTTACAAAAGTAACTCTACAAAATGTTAGAAGTGAATTCTTAAATAGATATCATTTTTAATCTCAAAATGGAGAGCATTTCGAAAACCTCCTTTAAATTAAAAATTAAAAATGTGTTTTTCTCAATAATTATTTTACAAATGCACTTAAATGTGTACAAAAACATTTGTGCGAGCATACAACACAGAAACACTTGTACCTTCCCGAGCTATGTTTGAATAGGCCAACTTCTAATGCCGTGCTCGGTGCCTGCGACTCAGAAACTTGTGAGGCTCATTTCTTGTGATAGCTTTTACTTAACAACTTTAAAACCACCATTTCGAAAATGGCACAATGTACATGAGAATTTAATAAAAACTAGGGAGTCTCATTTAAGAAAATCAAAGGGACTTTAACATCACCTTAGCAATGCCACCCAATGTCAAACAAACCCTACCCCCTTCCTCCTCAGAACCAAACAAATTTTGTTAACATTTTTTTTCTGCAATGCATTGCTTTCATGATATTTTGGCGGAAAGTTTTCAAATGAACACCCGGTACAAGCCTACATTTTTTTCATTTAAAGCATTCACCTAAGTTCCTACTGAAATAATTTTGTGTAAGTTACCTATAATTTAAAGAAGAATTAGATGCAAGCCCTATTAAAAGTAAAATAATTTTAATAAGATAACTTCAATTAGGCTAGTCACAAGATAAATCTGTTTTAGGCTATGTTAGTACATCTTAAAATTCTTCAAACCCTTCTCTTGAAGAAATGCTGGGGACAAAACCTAAGAACCTTAACTTTAAGGTCAATTTTTTCTCTCTCTAAAAAAAAAAAATACAAAGTTATAAGCTTAATTAACATCCTAGGCCACATAAGGTTCTATTATAACTGAACTGAAATTGAAATAAAAGTTCTGAGTGTACTCACCCACTGGAAGGCAAATATTAAAATAAAGTAAAAGTTAATATTTATTTTAAGGATAAATAATGTATACATTTATTATTAGGCTCCTTCCCAATCTAGTTGAACCAAACCTATATTACAATTATTTCTCGGCTGACTTGTTCCAATCTTGTTATTGTTTCATTCAATAATAAATAAGAATCCCCATTAATATTCACAAAAGGGAGAATCCATATGGGTAGTAAGATGTGGTGATAAAAAATCAAAACTTAGGGGTACTCGCTTCACTGGTCAAATGGTCTGTATAATCTCACTCTTGCATTAGACTAGACTGCCGATGACAAGGATAATAGGGTTCAAGTCCTGGTTGGGTGTACTCAAGTGTTTTTACTAAATAGTTTCCCACTCTCCCTTCACACAAATGTGAGTACACTTCCTCAAAATTCAACCTCCTTCATTCTGTACTTATTAGCATATTGATTAAATATTATTAATTATTAGTGCATATGCATTTAACTTAAATCTGTAGTAAGACACAGGGCTAAAAATACTTGGTGTTTTTTATTATATGTCTATATTCGGGAAGAGTCAGGTGTCATAATAGTCAATCAAGATATTTTTGTATGTAAGAATAAATGTATAATTTTTTAATGTAGATATAAATCTTCTTTGTGTACATTGAAATATGAATTTTTAATTTGTATCAGAGAGAAAAATGTTTCAAATATAAAATTGAGTAAAATTGTGGACTAGGCCAAAATGGTATTTTGGCAACCTAAAACTTGGCATTCAATTCTAGCCAGGTGCACTAGAACTGTTTTTATACATTCTATCTCCATGGTTGAATACTGAATTATCACCCACTAAAAATACATTCTCTAAGATTAAATTGTTATGCTTAAGAATTGGTTCACAAAACATATGTTTATGTGTGTTGCACCATAACCATTTATATCCATTTAACCAATTTTACTATAAAATATTACTCTTTGTAGATGAAACGATTTCATATTTAATGTTACGGCATCATGGTCAGTCTAGGCACAGTCATGAAAAGCCTAGATTGCTCTATTACCTTAACTTCATTGTTATATTTGTCAAACTCTTTTGTTATTGATTTCTATTCATATATGATTCTTTAAAAGCAATTTTTACAGCAAATTTCTTGTGTTGCTAGGTCTTGCCACAATAGGAATTGGAATATCATTTCTACATGGATACCAGAAATCGGGTAACATAGGGATATTTTAAACGTTCCCAAAACTAAGCCTAATGCACTAGTAATGAATTATGTATGCTATACCCACTGAATTAGCTAATCAGGGAAATTAATACTCAATACCTTTTTTAGATTATTTAAATGCGTATTCTAAATTGACCAAATGTTCAAGCAAATGAAAAATATTGAACTTAACATTGTGTTGTCTAGAACTATGGAACTTGAATTTTGCAGCTTAAGTCAAATGCTTGACTACAAAATATTTTTTTTTTCCCCAACTCAAAATTTAAAATAAATTTCCCCTCAGATTTTATATGCTGTAACACTAGTTCTTAACTTGGCCACTTCCTACCGTTATATTAAATTATGACAGGCTAATGACATGTTATAATACTGGTAACACTCTGCTATCTTATATATGCCCAATAATATTAGGTTAGTTTATTAGCTTCATTTTATTTATTACAGTGCATAGATTGACTAAGTTTCATACAGCGTTAAACAACCTCCGTCCTCTTTTACTATCATACAACCTGCCTCGGTGACATAGTTAACTAATGTACTAGTTTCATGTTAAGCTCGACTGCTGAGGACGGGGAGATCGAGGCTCGAATCTTGCTTGGGTGAACTGGGGGTGGTTTTTCCTAAATGTTTTTCTGCTCTCTCTTCATGCAAATGCAGTTCACTTCCCCTAAATTCAACCTTACCAATTTCTAACCCATTAGCTTAGTACTTAAGTGTATTACCTGAATGGGTAGTAAGACATGGTGCTAAGTATTATTATTATCATCATCATCCATATTATATTTTATGACTAAACACTATTTTGTTAATTAACTTGGTTGTGTTGTAACTAGTCGCGCATCGACATCTGCGTTGTTTTGGTTACCAGCCCCACGTTATGCGCCATTTTTGTAACCAGTCGCGCATCGACATCTGCGTTGTTTTGGTTACCAGCCCCACGTTATGGCGCCATTTTTGTAACTAGTCATCTCAGCCATCAGCTGATTTGATGAAGGCCTCATCTTCTTACGCTGTCTCGTCCACGGCAGTCAGTATCGGTAGAGCATCATCTCGGGGTTAGTAAATTAATGGTGGGGGTAGAGGTACACAGCTCAAAAATATAAGACTATTATTTAGCGTCGCATTTCAATTTGAAGTTTATTTTAAAGAAACAAATTACATGATATCATCACAGATGCTGAATTTAGAAAAAATATATTATTTAGCCACCTAGTCTCCCTCTACTTTCCCCCATCTCGATGCTGTCTCTACCCGTTAGGATAAGTTCACAAATAGTACGTGATCCTAACTCTTTACGTGCTAAATGGCTAGTGGTAGTCTCTACTCTTCGCGTACTAAACAGCTAATGGTCCGCGTCTGACGCTTTCCTCACAGATAAGGTAAAACACAGACGCTAAACCAAATGCACTGATTGGCCAGTAGTCCGCGCCAAAACCTCCCCCTCCCGTGAAAAGCGGCACGTGCAAGAGCAGGTGCGTCTCCCAACTTCCTGGTAAAGCTATTTATACATTGCACGAGGCATAAAATGAATAGTAAAAGTAATAAATTTGGATGACTCGAATATTCCCACAAAGACTTTAAATAATGAAAAACTATTAGATTATAAATTTAAAGGCCTGAAAATGAAGTTAATTAATTGAAATTTGAAACATATATTGCTTACAACTTTGGTTATGATTTTCATAACTTATAATTACCATAAAACCCCACACTTTCTTATAATTAACCATTTGATAGTAATAAAGATAATTAAATTAGGCCTAGATGAATGGAAAAGAACAAGGTATTTATCAGTTTAGTACTCTCAGTAGCTTGAGTGTATTAGTATATAAACTAAAGGAAAAACTAATATAATTTTATAAATGAAAATTGAAAACCAAGGGCCTAAAACCCTGACCACTTTACAGTGTCTAAACATGTTTCTTATTGAATATTAAATGTCAACCTGCTTTGGTAACTGTATATGCCTATGGACTAAAGCATCATTCTTGCAATGGACTGGACTGCCGATGATGGGAAAATCAGGGTTCGATCCTGGTTGGGTGTACTGAAGATTGTTCTTCCTAAATGGGTTTACACTTTTCCTCCACACAAATGCTGGTACACTTCCTCTAAATTCAACACACAAAAGTAATTACTACATACGCTTACAACCCGAATGAGTAGTAAGACACAGTGTTAAAAACATGTCATTAGGGATTATCAAACGTTCATTTTCAGCCCTTGGAATTTTTAGTATTGGTTATAACCTTTATGGCCTTCTATTCATATCATTCACATTATGCAGCTTACAATTAGACCGCCTTTGTGGTATAGTGGTTAGAGTTTCTGGCTACAGGTCCAGAGGCCCTGTTTTCTATCTCTGGTGCTTCCAAAATTTATCTGCGAAGCAATGTGTCTGGAACGGGGTCATACTCAGCCTTGTGAGGACAAATGAGTAGCTACTTGAATAAAGAAGTATCTGATCCAGTTTAGAACTTAGATCAATGACCAGAGGGTTTGTTGTGCTGACCATGTGACACCCTATATCCACAAATGTTGGCACGATCATCGCTAACAGTGGTGGCCGCTCGGTCGATAAAGCTATCTTGTGGGCTCACACAATGGAATTTATGTAGCTTACAGTTGAATTAACCAGTATTAATTTGATAAACAGAGCAATGATATAGTGAGAGGGTTTAAAATTGGGGGG